>JASCZI010241833.1:4732-18571 GCA_036250425.1 Stylosanthes scabra | reverse complement strand
TGTACACTGTCACTCGCCAGAACCGGTGCCAATATCTCAAGTCTCAACCAAAAATATCTTTCATTTCCTTTCCTTTCCTTTGCACCCCGCGCTACGCTTACAACTTACGGGAACTTCCAAATCTTTTCATTTTAATATTAGAAGTGTAGAGTGTAAGATGGTGCCTCCCCTTATCCACCTGTTGCCACATGTCCAAAATAGGCATTGTTCAACTTCACAATGGTTTAACATGCGTCCTCAATTAAGTATTTATGAATTGTTTAAAAAAATAATTCACAGCTACCAAGGCAAAATAACAAAAAACGCGCAGAAAGAGAAATTGAAAAACAGAACAATGCATACAACTTAGAAATAGAATAATGCATACAACTTAGAAATATATTAACTTTCATAATTTCATAAGAGAAAAAACATGAGAATAGTTGTTGTTTATTTAGAAAAATTTGTTTCTAGAGACTCTTTTGAAAATAAACAAAGTATTTCACATTGTCACTTGGCTGGGTTAATTTCGATATTGAGTACGAGGACATCTTGGTTGTCTTTGTGGAGAAAATGGAGCATCTGAAAAGTTGTTAAATCCAAAAAACTTTTTGGAGATTTCTTAATAGAAAACTAGGAAATCAAGCATAATAGTTTTCAGAAAGGTTCAGCCAATGTGGCATGCAGAAGGAGTTATAATAAAGCATTGTGAGATGTGAAGGTTTGTTTAACATCCCCAAGACAACCAAGGGAAAAAGTTTCTGAACATTCTGTGTATATATATATAGCAGCAGACGGAGGCCCAAGTATCTGAGCATTTTTACAAACTATCTTTCTTGGAAAACAAGGGCCCTTTTAGAGATTGTGGTGCATAAATAATAAACAGTGGGATATGTGTGCTATTATTTAAAAAGATAATAATAGCAAGTAGTCATACAAAGATCTAAACTAAAATTCTCCATACTGGATCTAAATAAATAGAATTCAATGAAATTAACAATCTGAATTCAGTTTGAATTTGATGCAATTGAGAAAGCTATAGAGTTACAAAATATATTTGATCAATTATTAACAGATGCATGTGTTATTTCTAAGTCCAATCTTAGAAATATGATCAGTTAAAACTTATATGAGTGAGTCCAAGAAGACAGAAAATTAGAATGCTCAACATATGATTTAATATTAAAAATATGTAGAAAAGGAAGATTTTATCTTGATTTGATCTAAAAGTAAACATTGTGGCAGTTACATGTTTTAGGTTTATCATATACTAAAATAATTATTATTTAATATTGAATAATAGATTTGAGGGTATAGGAATGTCCAGCCTTATAATTTATAAAGCTTACTCTTTTTTTGGGAATGATTAAATGCTGCAAAAGGGATATAATAAAAGACTTAAGAGGGATTTGACAAGTGGGTATGAAAAACTTGCTCTAAAGAAGTAAGCAGAAAAAGAAAAGATTTCCTTTAGCCAAATATAGTATGTTTACCCTTTTTCTAGCAAGTCATTTGAAAGGGAATATCTGAACCCCAAAAATATATATATATATATATGATGCTTAGAAGTCCAAAGATTTAATAAGAAAAATTTTAGTTCATCAGTAATATTACTGTCAAAACATCTAAATTTTTATAGTCAAACATTAATAAAACATGGTGGTTGAATGTAAACACCACAAAAAACAAAAAACCTAATTAATGCATCACAGGAAAAAAAAAACATTTATCAAGGCAAACAGAAAATAAAACTATTAGCTTAGTTAGACACCACAACCAAAAATGATATTTTAGTTAGACACCCCAAGAAAAATAATAATTTAAAAAGACACCACCAAACAAACTTTTAACTTATCAAGTCATGGGAAAACTTTTATGGGGATGAGAAAATATTATGGCTATTTTGATTCTGTCCTATTTTAATATTGTCTTAAGGCTTCTATAGAATAAGCTTAGAAATTCACCTATGTTTATTTTTACTCTTGGTAAAGGCGTTGTGGATCATTATCTAGCTGTGTTGGTCTTAAATGCCTATTAGATTAGTTAAGAGTTTGAATCTATATGTTGTTCTTACGGTAATTTTAGTAGCTGATGTGTTTGGGGAATCATGTTGCATGGTTGTGCCTGTTATCAATTAGTTACTTTAATGGTGATTTGCTAAAATATGACTACATGTTTACTGAGCAGTTACATTCAAGATTTTGCTGGAATTTTTATATGACAACCAGTGCTGATCATTTTCTTATTTTGTAAAAAAGGTTAACAAAGAAAAGTATATATTCAACAATCCAATGCATAAAGATAAAAAAAAAATAATTCAAAAAACTAGAGAAGTTTCTTAACTGAGAATGGATTTAAATTTTCTTTTAATTTGTCTAACGATGCAGTGTCATCTCTAAAACAGCTTAGCTATTGCTCTGCAAATACTTTCTATTTTCATACACACAAGTTGCAATTTGTTAGGATGAATTAGCAATTTACCTCTGGAGAGTTATATTGCATTAACTGATTTGGTCTATCTCATGCCAAGAAATGCTGATGTAGTGAATGTCACACCTGAAATAGAATAGTGTCTCCCAATTTATAAGTTGGTAAATTACAACCACAACTAATTAAGTTCTGAATTAAAAATGGGAGCGAAGATACAAAATAAAGGGCAGTATTTTATAAAGTACCACAGAAAATAAAGGGCTTTCTATGCAGAGCAATCAATAATTTTATACCAACATACAGTAATTTATTCAGAAAACAACTAAACAGAACTGGTATTTGTCTTATATGTCTACAGGAACAAGAAACAATTGAGCATATGACACTATTATGCAATTGTAAAGAGCAGCATGGTTCGGATCACAAATACAATGCTTTCCTAACCCACATACAGTTACTTCCCTAGGAAAATGGCTCGAAGAACTAAAGGATACTTTGAAAGCAAACAAAAATTTTAATTATAAGGAGTCTTTTAGAGTTATAGTAAATTGGGTACATGCTTTGGGAAATAGGGAAAGCAAGAAACAAGTTTGTTTTTTAAGGGGTAAAAATCAAGGTTGCGAGAACCGGACCGATCATTAAACCGGTGAGGTGACCGGTTTAAAGGTTCAATCGAGGTCGGACCGGTTTGTTTAAATACAAAGTAAAAAATATTAAAATTTACACCAAAATCCACCAGGTTCTAGTGTTCTACTATCTAGAAACAAATAACAATAACATTCTAATTTCTCATAAATTAGAAGAACAACAATAAACTAGAAGAAATTAGAAGAACAACAATAAACTAACACTCTAATATGACAAACCTATGGGAATTCAATATGCAAAATCAAAGTCAGATTGTATTGCTAAAGAAGAGGGAATTTATGTTCCAAGGGAAAATAAAAAGAAACAAGAAGAGAAAGGTGAACAAGAGTCATTTATTTATTCCTTTATACTTAAAAACCAGTGCTTATATTTTAATTCGTACCTTATAACTCTTTCATCATGCATGATTTGGTACTTGAAACATTCATCTCGTTAAATCACTGATGGTGGTTTTAAAATGGGTGTAGCTTGCCATCAAATACAAATAGTATTGCATAACAAGAATATTAGTCACGCGAACTAGTTATGAGTCACCCACAACAACGTTAATTGCACCATTACATGACAGTTTTTTTCTTTTTGAAAGTATAAAGTAAATCAAAACCAAAAACAGGGGAACACTCATGTAAAGTAAAACAAAACAAAAAAAATAGTGAAAGATAGAATTAGAGAACAGACTGCTGCTGTGTTTCTCTCTCTCTCTCTCTCTCTCTCTCTCTCTCTCACAATGAGTTATCCCTCTTCTCTGTTAGACAAGTAGAGAACAGCAAACAATATAATTAATTTAAAATATATATATATAAAAAGCACAAACAGGGAAGAAACGAGAAAGAGTTAGATAAGTAGAGAATTGACCGGCGACGCTGGACCGGAGGTTGCCGGTGGAGGCTGCTGCTGCTGGGGCGAGCTTCTGCTGCGGCGGCGGGATGCTGGTGCTGTCGCGGGCCGCTGCTTGATGCGACTGTTGCCGGCGCAACTGCCGTGCTCTCTCTGATAACTGATAAGTTCGTCCCCCTCCCTCTTAAGTTTGGAGTTTTGAAACTCCATAGATTTTGAGAGCTAAAATACCATCAAAATTCCCTTTTAGGCCTTATTTAAAAGACCATTTCACCCTTTGTTTTACCAAATTTAACAATAAAGCCCTTCAGTAGTTTTTTTTTTTTGGTCTGGGCCAAAGCCCTACAAGAAAACCTAAAGAGACCCCAAAACCCTCTCCCACCCGAGCCCAAAGCCCCCACTAAACCCAACCCTCATCTTTACAACAAAACAAAAACCCACAATGGAGATGACCCAAAACTGGCTACCCGACCCATACCCAAAACAAATTTTGAAGCCGGGTTGCCTCTCTTCCACCAAGCCTCTTCGTCGATACCCTATTCTCATCGACAGCGGAGCACCAGCCAAGGGAGAACACCACCACCAGTAAGCCAGAGCTTGGCGATATCTTCGAAGGAAGCCAAGCCACATCGATGCCTCTGCCAAAAGCCAACCTATTAACCACGTCTTAAGCCACCGATCCTCAACCTCCAACGCACCTGCTGTTGCTGCCAACCCTTCCCCGACTCCGCGATCACCACAGTCTGTGCATGACGAAACTGATTATGGAGCAGAACCAAAACAATAGCCACTGAATTTCAACCATTATCATGCCATCATTGCCAAATCTTCACCGGCGTTTTCAGATCGTCATGTTCGGTTACCATCACCTACGAGCCTTTTGACGATGGTGCCTTTCCCCTACGCCGACGAAGAGACACCAACCACGGTTGTTACAGCCACCTCACCGCCAGCAAGTCCTAGTTTTATATGCTAAATCGCGATTCACCTAACTTGCAACCATGCACACTGATGATGTCCTGCCATTGCTGATGTCGAATCTGGAGTCCGCCTAGCCTTGAAGTGCGACTGAACAGAGACAACGTGATGTGGTGAACCGAAGATAGCCTACTAATGATGCTCTGAAGCACGAGTTTTTGCAGCTAGCTTCACAAAACGATCGGTCTCAGAATTCCTACCCTGCTTGCAAAAAAGTTCCTGATGAAATTCAACACAAAATTTATCTGTTTTGATTGAGTGGGCTTCTAGATCGGCTGAGACTCTGTGATTGAACTCAAAATTTAGGAATCCTCAGCAGCGCTCTCTTTAGCAGCCCTTCAGTTGTTTCTTCTTTTTTTTTTTTAACTCCCCTTCAATATTTTTCTTGGATGTGGGTCAGGCTTGCAAGCCTAATAATTTACCCGAATAACTACCCTAAGAACCTATACCCACCCAACCCTAACATCATCTCAAGCATCTTCTCAATTCGTATACGCTGCCTCACAATTCCATGGCCACTTGCTTCATTAATGGAATTGAGTGTGTGATAGATGTGGATACTACTCCGATTTGTTTGTGAATTATACGGTCCGAAGAAAAAAAAACCCTAACTCTTCTTCTTGGTTGAATTCACCACCCCAATTTCTTGGGTGAGTTCACCACTGCTACTTGATCGGAGAGAAATGCAACAGATGACTAATACGACGAGAGAGGGAAGCATAAGCATTATTAAGGATTTCTTCTTCTAATTCATCCACAATTTATTATATAATTAGCTTAATATTCACTATAATTAGTAAATAATTTTATAATTAATAAATAATTAAATCAATTAGATACTTTGATTATTTTGTTAATTATTTTTAGGAAAAATGACTAAAGAAGCTCAAGGAGTAAGGAAATAAAGAAAACAAAAAAGTTTTATCAAGGCATTCAAACTCTAGGCGTGAATGGACCAAGATTTCTTAAAGTTTAGGCATCCAACTCAAAGTCTATACTTTGGCATACAAGATATCCCAAAGTCTAGGCATCAAACCCAAAATCTAGACTTTGACACAGCAAGCTCAAAATCACAAGGTATAGGCGCCATCACCAAAGTATAGGCGTCCATTATCACAAATGCAGTAAAATGTAATTTCATTTAAGACAAATTTGTAATTCATTTAAGTTATGTAAGTCTATAAATAGGTGAATTTTTAATCATGTAATCCCATTCCATTCATTAATTAGACTAGAGATTACACACTTATCATCATTGAAATTTCATTAGATCTTAGATTAGATTTTTGTATCAATTTTTACAGTAATCAATCTATAAGTTTTTCATTCAATCTTCTTACTTAGCAAAATTCTCTCTCTTTCTCTTAAGTTCTTTGAATGTTTATACATTCAAGATTCATCTTCATAGTTTTCTTTGAGTTACTCATAATCATGAGTGGCTAAACAACATCGAGATTAAGGAATAGGAGCTCTGAGCTAATGGATTAATCCAGTAACTATTCTACATCTGCAAGTTTATATCAAATTCAAAGGATTCTTCTTGTTCATCAATGATTCAAGAATCAAGTTCAACTGAGAGATATAATTGATTCTTGCCTTTTGTTTGATTTCTATACTAGTTCATGAGATTAAACATGTTATGTATGATTTGTGAAATATCAAGATTGAAGTTTAATTGAATAATGTGACATATAATTTGATTTTACATTAATCTTGGTTATTGCAAATATTCAAGAATTGTCTTTCACCTTTGTTCATTGTATTAGAGATAATGATTTGAATTATTGTGCCATATATGAATCTGTATTTCTATCACATAAATGATTGATTTGTTTTTTGTTTGATTCTTTGTATTAATCTTTAAAGATTTGATGTACTAAGAAGTAATTAGATCTTTCATGTTTTGAATTGTTGAGTTTGAGAAAATAGGCATTCAAACATATTCAAGAATCATTCCATATTTCTTTATTGACTGAGAGATGAGCATGTGATTTGATGTGTATTAGAATCTTTAATAATTCAATAAGGTTTTGCATGAGATTGAATATGTGACATCTAATTCTTTCCAAGAATCTTGTTGATTGTTATAGGTTTAAATCAAGATGTGTATTATCTCTTTTCTTGTTTAATTAGTCAAGAGATTGATGATTAATTATGATAAAGAGAAACTAGATCAGGGAACGATAACAGTATGTGCATCGCCAAAGAGAGAGAGGGGGTCGCTGAGAGATGGAGGGCATCATACCTATGAGAGAGTGAGAGAGAGAAGGGGGCGAAAGCTGGGGCGAGGGGAGCGGAGCGGAGAAGACATGAGCGTATGGGGAAGCCTAGACTCTTCCTATGTTGTAGAACTGAACAATCAAGACTTAATTTCATAATATCTCTAAATGTTAAAAATAAAATTTCCTTCTTTTGAAATTTTTTTTTTTAAAAAAACTCTTTGATCTTTTTAGCAAATTTTTCACAAATTCAAATAAAAAATTATATTATACAAGCCAACAAAAAAATATAATTATAACAAACACATACATTAAGGCTGCATTTCTTTTAGATGCACAGAACACAAAGACATGGATATTAAGGGACTAAAACATGTTTGGTGACAGAGACATGGACATAGGACATATTGTCTATGTAATAATTTTTCTTGTTTTTGTGTCCACTTTTAAATGAGGGACATTGATGGACACGAAATTTGAAAGAGTGGACAATGAGTTTTTAATGAAATTCTTTTCTTTTCTACCCATAAAACATTTTTATTATTCCACCACTATCCTTTTTTAATTTTTTGAGATCACAACCCTAATTTTTAATTTTCCTTTTCTTTCAAAATTTATTCATTCTTTTCTTCTTCTTTTCCAGATCCACTTTTCTTCTTCTTTCCTCCTTTTTTTCTTTTTTTTCCCCTATTTTTCTTCTCTTTTTTTTTCTCTGTTCTTTTCTTCATTCTTCTTGTTCTTCTTTTTTTTTTCTTTTTCTCTTAAAGGGATTAGGACCAAATTTTCATCTTTCTCAATTTCTTGTTGGTTTCAATAATATATCCAGGGTGCAGTGGCAAAGGTGAATGGTTTTTCATTGGTTTGAAACCAGTTCAAATTCTTTTTTTGTCTTCCATTGGTTTTTTCTTCTTTCTTTCTTTTTTTTTTGGTTCTCTTTTTTTCTTTTCTTTTCAAACTCTTTATTTCTCTTATTTAAGATTATTGATTAAGATAACAAAAATTTTATTATCCAATTCTCATTGTCTTTAGGAGGAGAAGAAGAATAGTTGGAAGAGGAAGAGAAAAGAAAGAGAAAAATGAGTTTATGGAAAAAAAAAGTTGTTGAATGTATTGAACAGAAATGTCTTTTATCATAAAGGCGGATTCTATGGTGTAGAGAGGGGAAGCCCTCTACACATGTAGAAATGCAATGTTAAATTCTGATTGGCTGCTTTGGGATGAGAGAGAGAAGTAACGGGACTGACAGACAAGATATAAAGCTTGTCGCAGTCCGTTGATTCATAGTGCAGACTGAGTGGTCAGAATGGGTCAGTTATGAAACTTATGATAATCTTGGTTACTTTTGTTAACTATTATGGATAGGGGTGGGCTTTTTTGGGCTCATGGACTGAGTTTTTTCTTGCCTAGTCTTGAACTTATATTTTTGGGGTTTAGGATTTCTGGAAAAGAGAATTTTGTTCACAAGGTAAGATGGTGAATGGATGTTGATGAGTGGGTTGGGTGTAAAATATGTGGGCAAGAGAAAAAAAAGGATAAATATCATTAAAAGAAAGGGAAAAAAAGGAAAAATAGTGCCGCACAATTCTTTCACAAACATTTCAATTTTAAATAATATTTATGATGAATAAATTATATCTATAGGTTTAGAAACAACCAATATTAACATATATTATTGGTATTCAAATTTTCGACTAAATTTTTAATTAGGTCTCTATTCTTTTTTAATCAATTTTTAATTACTCACTTAAACATATTTTTTTCTTCACTTGGTAGATCTATCAAGTCAGATAAACTTGAAAAATATTTTTTAAAATAATAACAAATCAAAAATTCTTTTTACAAAACATAAATTATTTATAGATTTTTTTGTAAAATAAAAAATATGATTCTTTTAAAAAAAATGAAAGATAAAAAATTATTGTACTCAGATATTGTATTTGGTTCACATATACTAAACCTAAAATTTTAATAACTATTTTTTCTCTAAACCTCTCACTTAATATAAAACTTTCTATCTTTAATTCTATATTTCTTTTCCAAACGGACGCTAATGTATATACTGTAATCCATCAACTCTATGAATTTTTCTTCATTTCTTTTCTTCATTACATTTTATTGATATTTTTTTTTGTTTTCTTAAGAATTTTCCTCGTTACGCTTTTTTCCTCCTTCATCCATGTTTTTAATATAACACATTCAAGACTTTGGAACCATATCCCCTAGCCATTTTTCTCTATAGCCGGTCTGATCCAACTTAATACATATTGCCCACCACAAAACAATAAAAATATTCTATGATGACCTAAGAGGGCCCAACCCACCATCTATCTTATTACGTCAACTAATTATCATCTAGCCAACTACTCCTAATGAGTTCCGTGATTTTCAAAAGGCAATCAGTCTGTAGGGACCACTTGCAGGAGCTTTCGCTTTCTCTCTCATCCTGGAGCAACCAATCAAAATTCAATATTGCATTTTCTATATGTGTAGAGGGCTTCCCCTCTCTATACCATAGAATCCGCCTATCATAAATCATAGTATTGTCTATGTGTGTCTTGTACACTATTGCCAAACACAATATAGAGACAATAATTTTTAGTATCTTATTCTATTCTGTCTATGTCTTAGTGTCTTGTCTTATCATGTCCTCGTAAACAAACGCAGCCTAATATTAAAACAATTTCAATTTATGGCAGATGCGATAGGGACCATTTTCCTAGAATTATTTCTTTGTAGTTCTTTTGGGCGTTAGCCCCGAACCTAATAAAAAATATTAAAACAATTTTATTTCTTTTTAATTAATCTTTCAATACATATTTTACTATATTTTATATCTTTAAGATAAAATCAAATTTCTAATCTTTAAAATAATCAAACTACTCTAATTTTAAAAAATATTTTTGTCTTCATAAAATTAAATCAAATTTTTAATTAAAATTAAATAATTTTAATATTAAAGGATATTTTAATCTCTTATAATTAAAACCTAAAGAGTATTTTTTTTCCAACCGTTTTGGTTTTTTAATAGTATTTACCATCTTTTTTCTTTTGAACTTGATTTTTCTAGTGTTTATTTTTTTTAATGATAAAATAAAGTAGACCAACCTAAAATAATAAAAAGCTGTGTTAGTCCAAATAGATATTATTTATTTTTTGTTAATGCTAGGCTTATACTAAAACAAGAAAATCAGGTTAGCCCAAACAAATTTTAACTTAAAAAAAATATATACATAACAACTTTTGTGTGATTTTTAAAGAGAGTTTCAATGCTCCAAACTTTTGTGGAGAATTGAATCGCACACGAGGATGAGTGGAAGCGAGTTTCAATATTGGGTGTTCTAAATTTTTTTTCTTTATAATGCAAAACGATGTCGTATCAAGGTTAGAATTAAAAAAAAAAACCGGGCGAAACCAAAAACTCCAGTACTGTTTTTATTGGTTAAGCGCCGATTCGATCAATTCTCTAATTGGTCTTATGCTCTCCTTTTTTTTTTGTAATAGGATTGGGCCGGCTACTAGATCGGTTTCCGATTTTCCAGTCGAACCGACCAATCCGATCCGGTCTTCCGAACAATGGTAAAAATACATGCTGCACAGGTCATTACTAAAGCAAACTTTCTAAAGCTTGATTTTGCAAGTAACAATCAAATTCTAAATACAGAGAGTGAGCAAAGAAGGAACAACAAACTTGTTGCTACCTGGAATCCACCTTCAGAGATCACCTAAGATGCAACACTAATAATGTGTTTTGCAAAAGCACAGGAATGGGTGCAACTGTCGCAGTGTTCCGGAATAATGACGGTGGACTAATCCGAACAGCCACGTCAAAAATATCAGCTACTTCTGCACCGATAATAGAAGCAAATGCAATTAGAGATTCTCTCATTATAGCCACTAATATGAATATCAACAACCTCATCATTGAGACAGATTGCCAGGAGCTTTACCAAGCAATTAAATCCAATTCCAGCATAGCAAAAGTGTTACCTATTCTATAAGGCATTAAAACTCTAACTCTAGGAATTCAGAACCTAAAATTTACCTGGATTCCCAGGCAAGCAAATAATGTGGCTCACTAGTTTTCAACACTCCAACAACAACTACATGACATGGTTTGGCACTAAAACTTCCCTATACCCATAAGGCAAATTCTCATTAAGAAAGAGAACATAGCAAGAGAACTAAACAGAAATCAGATTGCAAGGGGCCAGAGATGAGATTTGAGGAAGAACCAAACTTTCAAATATCGAAAAAAGGAGAATTGATTCACTACTCTTTGTACAAGTATCTTATGACCACTCGCCATCTCTTGAAGGGGCGGAGGCCTGCTCAGATGCAAAGATCGTTATCGCTGCAAACAAAATTTAATCTCTTACTCGCGCACCGCGCGAGTTGTAGCTAGTTTAAAATTAACATCTAATGATTGTGTTGATTGTGATGGAGAGGTAAAGGTTAAATTTTGGGTATTATAAGATAACAAAAATGCTATGTGTAACCAAAAAATAAAAAATCTGCATTCACTACCAACAAGAAGATGGTATAGTTAAAATATTTTAAAATAAAAATGCTCTACCTTGTTAAACCAATTTTATAACTCCAAAGGATAACACTAACCAGTTCAAAACAGTTTGTCAGTTACTAATTTAACTTGTCAAGTTTTTTGAACTTATTAATTTTGTTTGCCGGTGGACATCAATCTTTGTGACTTCAACCAAGTTTAAAGTTGCAATTAGTTGCTATATGATTCTATTTTGTAATTATAAATTTCGATAAAAAGAATTTTCCCTGTTCAATTCTATCATTCTTTGTCTCCATCCTTAAAGTTTATGTCTCTTCCAGAAGAACATCTGGGAGACTGGGACTGGAACTATAAGACCTGCATGCACACATCAGAAAGAAAAGTATGTTATTTTAATTTTTTTTTAGATCATTCAAAGCAACTAAACCCCAACCGGGAGGAGTAAGATCTGACTTAGATGAGTGTACTCATCCACTTCAGCATTGCCATCAAAGACGATGCACTCAAACTAAATCTAGCCGAATAGTCCAGAGTCTCAACATATTTATCAAAGTAGAGAACTTCCTTATTACCAAACAGAAGGGAAAAGAGAATGAGAAAAACGATTTTTACTTAAGAAGTTATTTATTTATTTCCATGACGATGTGGTAATTTATAAATCTTGATAATGATAACATACACATAGATGAAAAGAAAAGGCATTAGCATTAAGTCAAAGTAAACATATATATGCATTTTTTTGTGATAATAACAATCAATAAAAATGAACAAAATTTATGACCTTAAGGGTGTGTTGTAGTTTGGCAATTTAAATCATTGAGTTCTAATTTGTTCCCTATAGTTCGACCGCTATTACATATAATTAAGCTGCTACAAACTAATAAGTTTGACCGATACAACCTAAAGCTCGCAATTAGGTCAAACGAGGATTAAATTTTCTTGATACCTCAATCAACCACCTGCGAGTTTGTCGTGCATAACCTGACGGTCATGTTCATCATGATAACTAATCATGATTAAGTCTTAACACACCAAGGAATAACTACCTCCCTGATATATTGGCACTATAACTTAGACAACTCACCACTCTAGTAATTGCCACCCTTGACGATGGCAATTACCTCTATAAATAACAAACATAAACACCGAAAAAAGTAGATTATGGTTCTTCTTTTTTTCTAACCCCCTAATTATTACTCAAATTATGACTTGAGAAACGGAGTATTTTTGTAGGTACCTCTCTCACTGTGTTCTTCAACCGACAGAAGCATCTCTCATCCACCATGAAAGAAGACCACATTTCCTCTTCTCCAGGAAGAGCTCTCCTCTCCTCTCCATGGTTAACAGACCATAACATGTTCCATCTTCTATTCTTCACAGATAGATATATATTATATATTATTTATGGGATAAGTATTATTTTTGCCATAAAGGTTTATGATGCCTTAGCATCTTTGTTGATTTCTGTATAAGTAAATAAATGTGATACTTTGATGAGTTTGTTGATTATTTTCAGGAAAATTGACTAAAGAAGCAAGAAAACAAGAGAAATCAGCATTGGAGCAAAAAGTACAGGTGTGAGGATCCAAAGTCCAGGCGCCTATGATGCTGATCAGTTTTTCCAGCATGACCTTTCTTCACTAAATTGGGAATATCTTGATCTACAGAACTCCAAATCATCTGATTCCAATTGCATTGGAAAGCTTACGTCCGGAGCTTCGATTTGGTATATAAATGTCTATGGTTTACAATTGATTTGAGCCTGGAACAACCCTGGGAATGTTGCAGCAGAAGAGCTGGACGCCCAGAGTCACACCCAGGCGCCCAGAGTCACGCCCAGGCGCCAGAATTGATGCTCAAGCGCCAGACATCCATGCCTAGGCGTGGGAACTGCCCCAAGCTCTTCAGGAACAAAGTGTCAGACACACGCCTAGGCACCAGAATTAATGCCTAGGCGTGGGAAACCTAACTTAGCACCTTAGCTCTTCAAACTCACGCCCAGACGCCAGTTTTTGATGCCTAGGCGTGAGTTCTGCTGTCTGTTTGCAGAATTTGTAATTTTAAAGTGTAATTTCATTTATGTATCATTTATATTTCATTTAACTTATGTAAAATCTATAAATAAGTAGAAATCAATCAATCTAGGACAGTTAGTCAATTTTAGTTCTAGATTTCTCTCGTAGCTAAAAGATTGATTCCATTTAGATATAAATTACTCTCTTTCTTTTG
>JASCZI010241832.1:62405-73058 GCA_036250425.1 Stylosanthes scabra | reverse complement strand
ATTTCTCATTACTAGTTGTTATTTGATATCTTGTTTCTCAAGTTTATTTTCTTATTTTGTGTTACGTTACTATTAGTTTAGGGTAATGCATGCTTTTTCTTGTTATTTGAGTTTTCCTATTTCTAAGTGTTACGTCTGTTGTTCTGGTTGCATGTTTAGTCAGTTATTATTTTAATTATTGAATTTGCATGATTTGAGTTTTATGTTGGTACTTCACGTGATTAGTAAGGAGTGGTTTGAATTTCGTTATATATATTAGATAGCTAGTTTAATTTGTCTTACAGTGGCGTTAGTAATTGAATTATTAGGACTTGCATCTTAGATAAATTGTTTAGGAATTAGTTTAATTCTGTAGGTTGTTAGAATTATTAAACTACTCTTTTATTAATTTGTCTAATTAAAGAATTTAATTAACTATTGTTGCTCGATCCATTAATCCTCGTGGGACGATACTCTACTCATCTTTATTACTTGATACGATTCGGTGCACTTGCCGGTGGGAGTTCGGGATTCCGCAAGGATTTCGGACATCACAAACCAAATAATCAAAACAACAGAGAAGAAGTTTACCTCTCAGTAATCCTAATTCCAAATGAAGAACAGAAAACTTGAAACTTGAATTATGATCAATAACTTGAAATTGAAGAAAATCGAAAACTTTAATTAGTAAGCTATGCCGGGATGAACAGAGCTCCTCATCCTCAACAATGGAGTTTAGCTAGACATAATTCTGTAAAACAAACTAAGATCTACATAGAAGGCTAGGTTTCAAACCCTAATGGTTTAGAAACCTATTTATACTAATTAACTTATCTAAAATCAAAATTAAATCAAATCAAATCCAAATCCAATCAAATCAACTAATCTAATTTCTATCTTATCTCTAGGGAATCTCACTAATCAAATTACAATTTAATCCCTTGAATTAAGCTCCTGATTTATCTAATTACATCTCCTAATTTTCAACCAATTTTCCACTAATTAAACCATTTGTGATTGCACTTCCAGTAGCTACACATTGCTCACGTTTAAAACATCCATTGAGGCGTTAAAAATGCCCAATCTTTGTTCCAAATGAAGCTTGGGGCGTTTTGGCACATTGCTGGCATTAAAAACGCCTAGGCTGGCGTTAAAACGCCCAAGTTAGCGTTGAAAACGCCCCAAGTTGGGGTGTCTCCTAGAAGTTCCTCTTATTTCTCAAAAAATCATAAAAAATTCTTCAATTAATCATCAATTTCTTCTAATTGTTTTGCTTTGATTTTTAATCATTTCTTCCTCAATTCTTTCTCCTCTAATCCTCTGTAAATCTTCTTCAATTCCTGCAATTATCATTGAATTCAAATACTCAAAGCTATGATGATGAAAAGTGATGAATTTGATTGAGTATTAAACTAATTATTACTTAATTTGTAAGAAATGAATCATTAAAATCACTAATGATACTCATGCATCAGTTCTGAGGGTCAAGATTAAATACAGCAAAAGACCTGCCAGCATTACACAGACCTGTGTTAGCTTGGTTTGTAGTTGGTTAGGGTTGCATACTTGCAGTACATATTTGAGAGAGGGAGAGAGAGAGAAAAAAGGGGTTTAGGATTTGATTGATAGAAAAATCAAAGTCAAAGATTCGAGTATTGAAGGAGGGAGGACGACTGAAGAATCGATGACCGAGGAAGGATAAAACTGGATTTTCCTTTAACTAATAGGAAAACTTCTTCATTGCCTTTTATATTAGCAAATTTTTTGTATGTTTACGCAAGATCATGCTATCTGAAACTATTTTCGTGCTGTCCCATATTCTTTCTGCGTTCTGGAGGGATTTAGTAATGTTTAAATCATATTTAGTGCAACATGTGGATATTTTTTTCTCGTTTAAATTTTTAAAATCCTTTGTTTTATTTTATATAAGAAAAAATGAGTATTGATAGAAAGCAGAGAAGAACTAATTTAAAAAAATGAATATTACACTACTTTATAATTATATCAATTTATTTTGTGTATTTCTTAGTAAAATCCATGAATTCAAGTTTTTGTTCTTTTTCCTCCATTTACTCTGTAATAATTTTCTGGTATAATTACTCTTCTAGTCCCTATAGTTTCGCCAAATTTTTAATTAGGTCTTTATACTTTTATTCTTTAAATTTGTACTTAGGTCCTATTAACAATAAATATTTTCAATTATTTTTGTACGTTGCACTTATAATCAAGTACGCTACCCGTTCTGAACATTCATATATTGCCTATTACCTATTACATTACCTATTGGTATAAAACCTTAATGTTTTATCTCATACGGAAACCCACATGAATATATACTTGCCACATACCCAAATCAGCATGTATATAAATGAAAATAAACAAATTAAAATAAAAAATTAATAATAATCATAACACTATTAATTTAGATTAAGAAATGAAGAATATTACTCATAACATCTAAATTTTCTCTAAATTACTATAATAACCAAAAAATTACACATAAATTTATAAAAAAATTATATTATATTATATTTATTAATGTATGTACATATGAGGCAGAAAGGAAAGGTAATGAGGCATTGAGGCGAGTCATCCATTACTCACACCTAACTAGAACGAAACATGTATTACCATAAGTCGCTCATACCCATTTGGCTGTTAAAAAAACACATTTTATTCCGGACATGGCATGTCAAGTCGGGTCATAAAGTAGAAAATGACAGAAATAATATGGATGAAAACGAAAATGGCTAGAACAGGTTAAACCAGAAATGCTTGCAAACATGGTCATAAATTAACACATGATTCACTCTACATGCAATTATTTATGTGCTGTTCCTTATAATTTCTGTATTTTTAGCAACATAATAGTAGATTATAGCACTCTTTTAAAAATTAGCTCTTTTCCAATATATTTTTTGTTGGGAATAATAAACAACCCTTCAAGGTTAAAAATATTAAAATACTTTTATATGATTAATGGCCATAACCTGTAACTTCTTCTTATCAAGCATTGCTCATAGCAATAATCAAATTGCATATGTTAACCGGGTTAGTCCCAAAGAAGTGATTATTAGAAAATATGTTTATTGGTGCTTAGGGTCAGTTTGGATTGGATTTTGAAGAAAGATATTTTTTTCTATGTCTTATTTAAAAAGATATTTTATTAATAGAAACTCCATTGGGCCCAATGGCTAAACGAAAAAAATGATAATACCAAACTTTATTGGACATTCTACCTAATACACAATAAATTTTGAGGGTCAAGATTAAATACAGCAAAAGACCTGCCAGCATTACACAAACCTGTGTTAGCTTGGTTTGTAGTTGGTTAGGGTTGCATACTTGTAGTACATATTTGAGAGAGGGAGAGAGAGAGAAAAGGGGTTTAGGATTTGATTGATAGAAAAATCAAAGTCAAAGATTCGAGTAATGAAGCAGGGAGGATGACTGAGGAATCGATGACCGAGGAAGGATAAAACTAGATTTTCCTTTAACTAATAGAAAAACTTCTTCATTGCCTTTTATATTAACAAATTTTTTATATGTTTACGCAAGATCATGCTATCTGAAACTATTTTCGTGCTGTCCCATATTCTTTCGGCGTTCTGGAGTGTTTTAGTAATGTTTAAATCCATTTTAGTGCAACATGTGGATACTTTTTTCCCGTTTAAATTTTTAAAATCCTTTATTTTATTTTATATAACGAAAAAATGAGTATTGCATAGAAAGCAAAGAAGAACTAATTTAAAAAAATGAATACTACACTACTTTATAATTATATCAATTTATTTTGTGTATTTCTTAGTAAAATGCATGAATTCAAGTTTTTGTTCTTTTTCCTCCATTTACTTTGTAATAATTTTCTAATTAGTCCTCTAGTCCCTATAGTTTTGCCAAATTTTTAATTAGGTCTTTATACTTTTTTTCTTTAAATTTGTAATTAGGTCCTATTAAAAATAAATCTTTTCTATTATTTTTGTACGTTGCACTTATAATCAAGTACCCTACCCGTTCTGAACATTAATATATTACCCCATTACCTGTTACATTACATATTGGTATAAAACTTTAATGTTTTATCTCTTATGGAAACTCGCATGAATATATACTTGCTACATACCTAAATCAACATGTATATAAATGAAAATAAACAAATTAAAATAAAATAATAAATAATATTCATAAAATTATTAATTTAGATTAAGAAATGAAGAATATTAGTTATAACGTCCAAATTTTCTCTAAATTACTAAAATAACCATAAAATTACACATAAATTTTTAAAAAATTATATTATATTATATTTATTAATGTATGTACATATGAGGCAGGAAGGAAAGGTAATGAGGCATTGAGGCAAGTCATCCATTGCTCACACCTAAATAGAACGAAACATGTATTATCATAACTCGCTCATTCCCATTTGGCTGTTAAAAAAACACATTCTATCCCGGACATGACATGTCGAGTCGGGTCATAAAGTAGAAAATGACAAAAATAATATGGATGGAAACGAAAATGGCTAGAACAGGTTAATTCAGAAATGCTTGCAAACATGGTCATAAATTAACACATGATTCACTCTATATGCAATTATTTACGTGTTGTTCCTTATAATTTCTGTATTTTTAGCAACATAATAGTAGATTATAGCACTCTTTTAAAAATTAGCTCTTTTCCAATATTTTTTTGCTGGGAACAATAAACAGCCTTTCAAGGTTAAAAGTATAAAAATACTTTTATATGATTAATGGCCATAACCTATAACTTCTTGTTATCAAGTATTGCTCATAGCAATAATCAAATTGCATGTGTTAAGTGGGTTAGTCTCAAAGAAGTGATTATTAGAAAATATGTTTAGTGGTGCTGTTACTGACCGGCCCAATAAGGCCCAATCCACTAATCAATAGCCAATTTACTTGGCACATAGGATCAAAGATCAGACTAAAAGTGGAAAGATTCGAGAAGATCATAGAGAGATCCCATCCGAATCTTAACCACCCTCAACTATATATACTAGGGGAAACACTCCCCCAAGGTACACATTCTCTAAACCCTAATCTCCCATATTAGCCCTAGAATCTCATAATCCTAATTATGGGACTCTAGTGCTATTCATACATCATATCAACCACCTTCTTCGGAATCAGCCCTCAAACTCTTCCGAGTGCTTCCCACGGAAGGAACACTTTCTCTCCCTCATTCTCATTGTTTATTTCCTCTCACGACTAAGGTCCATCGGATCATTGTTCGGTACATCTGTGCTTAACATTGGCACCGTCTGTGGGGACAGTAGACTTTAGAATCGAGTCGAGAGACGAAAGCTGAACCTCCGAGCTAAAGATGGTGGACGCTCAACTCAACAACGAGGGTGCTGTTGAAAACATCCCCCAGTTTATCCCGGAGAAGGGAATAATAATACCCCCAAACCAGAATATCCAACAGATGGAAACTGCCCTGAGAGAACTCCTCGAGAGACAAACTCGGGAAGCAGAGATCGCCACGGAGGCGATGAAAAGGGCGGAAGCCATGGCCGCGAAACAGCAAGCTTTACTGGAAGAAGCTGAAAAGCGTGATCAGGAGTTGAGGCAAAAACTCCAGAATAAGTTCTCCTACATTGACGAGGACGAAGGGGTGGGTGACTCGCGTTCCCGTACCTGGAAACCGTCGGTTGTGGCCGGAAACCCGCTAGCGCGAGAAAATAGCAAACATCCCTTCTCGCTCGCAATCCTCTCGAAAGAGCTCCCTAAAAAGTTCAAGTATCCGACGGATATGGAGCCGTACGATGGAAGCAGTGACCCGAAGCATCACCTAGATGCCTTCAACAATAGGATGGTGCCCCTTAATGTCTCGGATGCTACAAAGTGCAAAGCGTTTTCCGTGACCTTCAAAAAGGACGCGCTGACATGGTTTAACTCTTTAGCACCCGGAAGCATTAAAAGCTTCTCTGATCTGTCTGGAGGTTTTCTGAAGAACTTCACCACTCGAAGAAAGGTCCCAAAAACCTGCCTGAACCTTTATTCGGTCGTTCAGAAGCCAGAAGAGTCTCTACGAGACTATTTGGACCGCTTCAACTCTGAGTGCACTCAGATCGAGGGGCTGGAATGTCAAGCAACCCTCATGGCATTGGTTAAAGGCCTCCGAGAGGATACCCCATTCCTCAAAAGCCTTACCAAAAGGCCACCCAAAACAATGGAGGAAATTCAGGAAAGATCTCACGAGTACTTGCAACAGGAAGAAGGACAAACAGTAGTGAAAACTGACCGTGACAAGAAGGAAACCAATCGGAAAGATCCGTCGCGAGAGGATCGCAGCAAACAGGAACATCGCTCCGGCAGATCCTACTACAATCCACTGAATGTTTCACTGACAACTTTCCTTCATGAAGTGTCCCAAGTGGAAAGGATCCCTGCACCGCGGGCAATCAAGAAGAGCCACCGAGGCGACCAGAATGCATATTGCAAGTATCATAAGCAAAACGATCATGACACAGAAGATTGTCATGACCTCCTCGAATTTGTCGAGAAGGGGTTGAAGAAGGGAAAATTCCGTGAGTACACCGGAAGAAGTAGTGATCGAAGAGATGATAGAAGGACAAGGCAAAGGGTAGACAGCCCGGAAAAGTCCGCCGAAGGAAAAGACGAGCCCATAGACGGCGTAGTTCGAAGAGAGATCTAAATGATCTTAGGAGGACTTCCGGATGAAGGGAACCTAGTATCCCAGAAAGCAGCTAAAAGAAGCAAGCACTCATGCCTCGCCATGGAAGTCATGCCTAGGACATTGCATGACAAACCACCCCCAGAGATCACATTCTCCTCGGAAGAGATCAGAAGGACAACCGACACCCTGAATCCTCCCTTGGTGATCTCCATGGACGTCATTGACGCCACAATCCAACGAGTCTTCATAGACCAACGAAGCTCTGCACATATCCTCTTCCGACGCTGTTTTGATGCACTCGGACTCACTGATAAAGACCTGGAAAGCCATTCCGACGAGTTAGTCGGTTTCTCTGGTGAAAGGGTAACCCCAGATGGCTTCTTGACGCTATGGGCCACTGTTGGGGACCCACCAAACAAGCGAAGCACAAAAGTAAGGTGGCTGGTCGTCAACCATAACTCCGCCTACAATGCGATTATGGGAAGACCGACCCTCAACCGGATAGGAGCGGTTGTAGCAACCTCCATCTTGATAATGAAGTTCATCACAGACGGAGGTAAAGAAGGCGTACTTCGCGGAGACAAACAAGAAGAAGAGAAGTGCCACAACGCCACTTTGCACATTTCCAAAGAGCAACTTCTGAAGCTAGAGAAGCCGGAAGAAGCCAAAGGGTGCCTCTTAGTAGATCTCGAACCACCAGAAAAGAAGGTTCATGAGAGACCGAAGCCGAAAGGCGATCTCCAGCAAGTCCAAGTAGGGCAGCATTCCGAGCAGGTGACCATGATAGCGAAAAACTTGCCGGAAGAATTAAAGTACAAGTTAACCCAGTTCCTAAAGATAAATTCTGATCTCTTCGCCTGTACAACAGCTGACATGTCCGGGATAGATCCGAACTTCTCCAGTCACAAGCTATCCATCTTACACGGAAGCAAGCCAGTAGCTCAAAAGCTGCGGTGAATGAGCCTGGAAAAGGTGGCTGAAACGAAGAAGCAGGTCCAAAGCCTCCTTGAAGCAGGATTTATCCAAGAGATTAAGTACCCCACATGGCTTAGTAACGTGGTAATGGTACCCAAGAGCAATGGGAAGTGGCGAATGTGTGTCAACTACACCAGCCTGAATAAGGCATGTCCTAAAGACCCATACCCACTCCCAAGCATTGACGGATTAGTAGACAAAGCTTCCGGCTACAAGTTCCTCTAGTTCAGGGATGCTTACTCTGGGTACAATCAGATTCCAATGTACCCCGGAGACGCTAAAAAGACTGCATTTATCACTCCCATCGGCAGCTTCTATTACAAAGTAATGTCGTTCAGGTTAAAGAATGCAGGATCTACATACCAAAGGCTCATGGACAGAGTATTCAAGGAACTACTCAACAAGAAAGGCTGCTGGGCGGAAGAGCTCGGAAGCGTCCTCTGGAACTAGCTGAAGAAACCAGTCGGGTCTCAGCTTATAAGTCGGAGGAGAATGAAAAGAGTAGAGAAGTCGATGTGGATCTAATATCCGAGGTTCGAAAAGAGGCAAAGGAACTCTTGGCGGCCCGATACAACAAGAAAGTGAAGAGCCGAGAGCTCGAAGCAGGAGACTTGGTGCTCAGAAGGACTGACATTGGAGGAAAAAATGCGGCCAAAGGGAAACTAGGGGCAAACTGGGAAGGCCCCTATCAAGTGGTCGAAGTGCTCGAAAAAGGAGCATACAAGCTCTGTACGGTTGAAGGGGCACAAGTGCCAAAAACTTGGCACATATCAAACCTGAAAAGGTATTACATGTAAACAGAACACAGCAGCATGTACTCTTTTTCCTCTCATCTTTATTTTTTCCCCAAGAGGGTTTTTCGGATGACGAGGTTTTAATGAGGCATGTAAGCGTTCCGGCCACCTTGGCCGTTATTAATAAACAAGTATTTTACTTTCACACTTATGCTCCTCGTCATTTACTTCTTAAGCATTATTCATTATCCATTCTTTTGAGTCTCGAAAAGAGAACAAAGAGCCCGGGAGCCAAAATTAAGGCTTTAAAAATTAACCCAAAGGGCAACCTATAAAGTGGTCGGAACAGACACCACGGCACTACACCGGACTGTTCACCCGGATGCTGAGTTGCAAATAACACAAAGTTATGCGAACTGATAGTCTTAAATAGCTAAAGACATCGCGACAAGCAAACTTAATGAAAGCACAATCATAAAAGTGCAAAAGGCATCGTCAAGTGCCAAAAGGCAAAAATCGAGCACAAGCGCTAAAGTATAAAATCAAAACAAGCAAACAGTGCAAAATATTTTAAAGAAAGGTCGCGATCCTAAAAAACAGCTGAATCGGCCAATATTCACAAAACAAGCGCCCGAAGGACGCAATGTTAAAAAGCCACAATGGGCATCACCAAGTGAATAAAAAAAAAGAGATGTTCCAACATTTACAAATTTTTAAGTGGGGCATCCCCCACCACCACCACTAGACGCATTCCCCTGTTCCTGCTGCTGCTGCTCCCGCACCACCTCAGGGAAAGTTTCTGCCACTTCAGCGTCATCACCAAGAAGTTCCTCAGGGACATGAATCCTCCTGCCCTTCGGGTCCCAACGAGTCTTCAAAGTGATGGCCGAAAAGTCTACACCAGGACAGAGATGAGAGACTTGATCAAGGACTATCTCCAACGTCTCTTGGCACATCTCTTTAGCCTCGGTGCCAAGACTTTTCCACTCAGTGCACCAGTAGTTGGCCTCATCCCTTGCCTTAGCTAGCTCAGCCTGAGCAGTCTCAAGAGATGCAGCAAGGGTCTTCGCATTGCTCTCAGCGAACTCGGCCCTTTTCTGATCTCTGCTTACAGAAAGCTGAGCGGACTCCAGTTGGGCCTTCAAGACCTTGATGTCCTCATCCAACTGGGCCACACACTCAAGAGCGGACTAGTGCTCAACCTCCTTCTGAGAGAGCTGCTGAGCAAGAGAATCAGCTTTCTCCTTCAACGGGAGGTACTCCAAAGCAGAGTCCCTCTCCACCTGCAGAACCGAAAGCTGATTCTTAACAGAAAGTAGCTCCTCCTCAGCCTTGGTCTTGGCCTTCAGAGCGGTGTCCAAACCAATCTGCACAAATAAAAATCAAAATCAAAAAGGTAAAAGCAAACTATACGAAAATACAAAAACATAAAGCTAACAGTATACCTGTTGGCAAGCGAGGGCCTGACATTGGAGGTGCCACGACTCTCCGAACAACTGGTCCGGCAGCATCCCCTGCAGATGCTTCCGCACGGAAGATGAAGTTAATCCAGCATCCAAAGCTTTCCGGTAGTTATATTTTTTTAGAAAGGCCAAGTCCAAAGGATTAACAACATGTTCCCAAGCAGCGTCATCCCCCAGCACGCGGTCTACCAAATCCTCCTCTTTCCGGGTCTGATCTCGGCAAGTGCACCGAATCGTTCAAGTAATACCACGGTGAAGTGGATATCGTTCCCACGAGGAATAAAGGACCAAGCAATACTATCCTTTAATTATACTAAGCAGATTCGAATAAAACTTGAGAAATTGTGATGATGAATTCGAATGAGAAGAGTAAAAGAGTGCAGAAATATTACTTGAGAATTAATCAGTGGAATGGGATGTTAAGAGCTTCGGAGATGTTTTTCCCTTGAGGGCCAATGTATACATTCAATCACAATTCTAAGGTTTTCAGAAATCAAAGCACAACGAATCTAGAGTAACTAAATCCTAATCTCTTAGTAATTCAATTTCCAATTACCTAATCAAAAGCTAATCTCTTAGTCAATTAATTAGATAACTACATGAAGCCCTAATTCAGATTCTAACTCTTATGAGTCTCAAAAGTGATCCTAGATTAGATTAAATGTCACTATATCCAAACTAGTTCTAATCCAATTTTAACCCACAGAATTTTAGTTGAATAACAATTAGCTTGACTATCTCTAGTTAGACCTAATCATCATGTGATTCAATTTCCAACTAGCATAAACTAATAGATCTCTCAGTCTTATTAATCTAGCCCTAGACAAGTTAAGAACACT
>JASCZI010241832.1:51492-61512 GCA_036250425.1 Stylosanthes scabra | reverse complement strand
AAATGGTCTTCAATTACCTAAAACTCTTAGTAAATCATCTAAAAACACAAACACAACTCAAAGAACATCAAGTTTGTTTGATTCATCAATTAATAACAATAATCAATAAAGAATATCAAGAAAATCAAGAGAAATTGAGACTGACAATAATCCAAGATGCATACGCATCACCCTTTCTCCTTCCGACGCCTTTTTTGCTTCAGATCAGCGTCCGGATCCTCCTTTGCAGCCTCCTCCCCCTCCACATTCACCACCTCCGGGTGTTCCCCCTTTGAAGAGTTTTTCTTAGCCTTGGAAGTGGCCGGAGGAGGCGGAGGAACCTTGACAGAAGGCGTAGTAGGAATGGCAGAAGACTCGGCGAGAGCAGTAGAAGTGGCCGCAGCAGCGGCAGTAGCAGCAGGAACACCAGTCGGTAGAACCGACCGGGGAGCCATCCTCGTCGGATCGGCCATCATAACCATCATCCTATCAAGTTTGGTGTTCTTCATCTCGACGAGAAGTAAATCGTCTATAAAATAGATGAACGAACACAAATGAGATAACAAGCATAAATGATGAATCAATAAATACAGGCAAATAAGAATTTGAAGAGTACCAAGGAATCTTCCCACCACAGCGTCGTTGTTATCTAAAATCCCACGACATGTGATGTTATTTTTCTTCGGCAAACCAAGCCGGAAGCGACACCAAAAACTCAAAAACGGCCATCTCCAAAGGGTCTAACTCATGAACAACAAAGTCTTTAACCCCGCGGTTCCAATAAACCCATGGAAAAGGCTTCCCTCCATCATCCAACCAAAATGCGCGGCGACCAGGAGCAGCAAACACTTTAAAATAATGCCACTTAAACTCCTAGATGGACTCCTCAAATATGCCAAACAACTTACATCCCTGACGCGCCCGGAAGGAGATGAAGCCATAGCCGCTAGGAGGGATGAGTATATCATAAATATACAAGAACAAGCGGCTAGTCGGTCTGAACCCGAAGTGAAGGCAGACCCGTTCAAAGGTGCGTAAGAGCCCCAAACCATTTAAATGGAGTTGGCTCACCGCCACCCGACACCGCGTCATGACCTCCTTCTGAAAGTTTGTAAAGGGCAAACGGACCCCCAAACGGGTAAACAGTTCCTGGTACACCCATAGAAAATGGGGATCACCCTCACTCGCTTCAAAAGGGAGGCGATCGGACGGCCCAGCCGCCTCTAAAACAAAATCCGCCTCCGCGGCGGCGTCCTCTGTCAAACTCATGTGGCGACGGAGTTCGGGAAGCGAGTCCTCAAGAACGGAGGGTTGAGTGAAAATCATTTCCTCAACCCAGCCATACAACCCGCGCTCAACCACATTCAAAAGGCGAGGGACTTTCACATTCTGGCATGACTTCTTCTTTCCCATTTATCCTCGTTCCCCGAATTATAAATAAACCTGCAACAAAGAGCAGGGCTGAGAGTTTGAAGAAAAGCAGTGACGGAGACGACGAACGAGGAAAAAGGGAGAAGAACAAGAAATGATGACGACCCAAGGCAAATAACCAACACAGCACAAAAAAAAAGAAAGAACGCCATACTTACAAGTCAAAGGCGATGGCTTGGCGGAGGGTAGAACCAAAATTTCTTCTGAAAGAGTAAAAAATGCAAGACAAAGGAAGAGAGGAAGGAAGCAAAAGAAAAGAAAGAGAAAGAAATGGTGGTTTCTCACTTTTGAAATCCCAAAAGCTTATTCAATACGCTTTGGAATTCAAAGGGCAAGAGAACTAATGATGGGACAGTTACTGAAGCCTTGGATACTACAAAAAATTCTCAGATTTCCGTCGGATTTTCCGCCAAAAATCGACCTTTTTCAAGCTTCCGTCGGATTTTCCGTCGGATTGTAATCGAACGGAAAATGCATCGATGGAAAAGTGTTTCCGTCAGATTTTTAAATTCCGACGGTAATTTCCGTCAGATTTTTCCGACGAAAACGAATTTACTAGAGTCAAATTCAATTTGCAGATTTCTGTCGGATTTTCTGTGGGATTTTCCGTGGGATTTTCCGTCGGATTACAATCCGACGGAAAATCCCATGGAAATCTTGAAAATTAAAAAAAAAAAAAGAAATTAAGCATCCTATTATCAACCTTGCAATACCACTAGCTAATACAACCTCGCACCCTATTATCACTTATAATAGCATCCAGCTCAAAGCCATACCCATATGATTAAATCAACAAGAATAAATAACTATAGTATGCCAACCAAATCATATAATGCATTACATTCAGTTTAGAACACCATGCTTCCAACTAAGCATTTTCTCAAGCAGTTTATGTGCACTAAGCAAGAAAACAATACAGTGATAAATGCAAGTACAAGGTTACTATCTTAGTTTCCAAAATTAAACTTAACATTTCACAATTGAGGTAAAAGCGATTAGTTTGAGAGGCCAAAGTGCATATGTTAATATACAAATGGCTCAAATTCAACATATGTCTGGCATTAAAAAGCAAAGAACATAACTGGAAATAAAATCAAGCTAATCCTACTAACTAATCAATAATAAATCTAAATCCAAACCAGAGAATGCCCTTGCCCAGTCTTTGTAACATCAGTGCCTGTTGCCTAACTCAATTATATATCTTTTGCATGCGATCCTTTCTTCTATATTTACTCTTCCTGTTCCACTTCATAGCCCTTCTAATTGAAAGTGCCCTTCACTTTGAAAATGTGCCCTTCCTGTTCCTATTCATGCGCCTCAAATGAACTAGAAAATAATTAACAATATAACATCGGTGCATGTTTATTCCTTGATAACTAAATGGACCATGATGGTTAAGTTTTTTTATATTGCAGTTTTAAAGAATCAGACTCATGTTCTTATATCTCAGAATCAGATCATGTTCTTATCTAAAATCTAAACAACCTACTAATTAATCACATGAGAAAAAACATTTTGAGCATATTAAAGAAAAATGATGATATTCAAGAGTTTAAATAGAGTATGATATACATAAAAGTGGATCAACTTTAAAGACTCGGCTGAACCAATTTAGAGTCATTACCTTTAAATAATCAAGATAATGAGTAACCCCCATTTAGAAGCATCACCAACTGTAAAGGGATAATCCATGGCAGAACAGAACTGAACAAAACAAGTAATTAAATATCCATAAGAACATAACAAAACAAGTAAATAAGAACGAGAAGAAACATGTGTATGTAAAAATGTATTTAAATTCATATAAGTGATTATAAAATAGTATAAAAGATGAGGGGGAAGGAAAACCTGAGATTGTATATAACTATGAGCTATAATCATTCTTGCAAGTTGCAAACATTTTATCAGCACATCAAAATGCTGAATCCTGAAACTGCCTGTAACACCCCAAAACCGATCAACCAAGTCGCGAACATGTTTGATCAATTTCGAAGCGCTACGGACAAACAAACACCGACTCATGTGTACTAAATCTAAAACCACATAACTGTTCGAATTGTATATAAATAAATACCATTTCTTATACATAAATAGAGCCAAGACTCTTAAAGTACAACCTTGCGTTTATATCGAAGTATATGCATATACATAATACACAATAAACAGGGCCCAATGACTATATCCGAGAACCTGCGAATCTTAGGTCCTTTGACTGATACAAGACTCTAACCTATACACTGACACTTCTAGTTCTCCATAATACACAGCGGAAGATACTTGACCCACGGAGAAAGCTAGACACTCGGAGTTCCACGGATGCTTCGCCAACTTTTCAAGCTTGAACCTGTACCTGAAAAGTCTGATAATTATACGGAGTGAGAATCCCCAACCCATGGATTCTCAGTACCGATAAAGCGCCAAACCTACAGTATTTATTCTAGTCGGATCACGCGAGGCATTCCTATCATCTCTCGTTTAGCCATGTTATTTAGTTATACCTAAGGTCCTAGCAATAAGACTCTACCAATTATTCATCCTTCCCTCTCGTCCATCTAATTTCTGTGTTCCCTAGTCGAGTCATCAAAATCCACAAGCAGTCATTCAACACACAAACATTCATTACAAGCAAGCAATACAAACAAATATCAATTAGCAAGTAGTAAGCAATTAGGCACACCCAAACAACGTCAAGCAAATGCACATGATGCATGCCTATTCCTGCAGGCTACGGTGAGCCCACCCGGTCGGTTATCATAGCCATTCCCGACCGGTCCAGTACTAGAGCCGGACAACCATCGTTCATACTTCCCCGAGGACCAATCAGCCGGCCCCGATCGTTTACGATCCTTTTCCTCACTTAATCATATATATATAATGGGGGTTTCCTTCTCTTTCTCATGACTATAACCTAGGTTGGTAGCCGAGACGATGGCAGGAGGCCCCCCTGCCGCTACCGTAAGTCGCGACGTTAGCTTTTGTCCCACGTGGAAACAAAAGCCCCACAGACGCTTACTACTCTCGTTGGTCCGCTGTTGCCGTAAGCCGAGCTCTAGTCCTCTGACCCCTCTTAGACCTAGGCTCACGGTTATTATTTTGTAAAACATGGGTGATACAATACATGAGATGTAACTACTTCATTCCTCACTGATTTCTTTCTTTAAAACCACATTTCTGCTCTTTGGAATCGATTCGGAAGAGGGAGAATCGATTCTGAGGGCGTTTTGAACGTTAATTTTGAAATCAAGGTAAAAACGAATCGGTTCGGGGACCATTTTATGAAATCTTGAAGATGGAGTCGACTCGAAGTCCTGTCGAATCGATTCAAGAGACCATTTTCAAAATCCTTTAGTCACTGTCAAAATATGAATCGATTCAGCACCACTTCGACTCGACTCGATTGAGAGTCAAATAATTTTCTTGAAGGATACGAGGATAGAGTCGATTCTAATTAACCACGAATCGATTTGAGATGGAGAGCTTTGGCCTCTGTGCAAATACGAATCGGTTCACCCCACAGGCGAATCGACTCGATACTCACAAAATTCTCAAATCTACTTTAAAGAGGCTCAGTGAATCGACTCGGATACTTCTGGAATCGATTCACTGTAGCTAAAAACGTGTGATTTTCCAAAAACTCAGTTTGAAACCCAATTTGCACCAAAGACCACAGCTCAACCTTTTCAAAAACACTTCCTTGCAACGTTTACCTCTTCTAAAATCCCTCATGTTATTGAAAACCATTTTCTATCATCAAATCATTCTCAATCCTTTTATCTCATTTAATCATCTCACTTTCATTCCTCTCACAATCTCGCCCCTCGGGCCTCATTCTTTCATGTAATTCCCATCTCATGAATAACCCTTAATATTTAAAATACATATTGGCACAAGTCACAATCAATCATACATGCACATTCATTTGCATCAACATCAAGCATTCACATAGTCACATAGTCAATCAACAACAATTCATTTTTATCATATTTCTCGAGTCCATTTACTCCTATTAGATAATCTATGTGCAACTAACCTAGGCAATCAATTCAGCTTAAATAATGTAAGCTTGAATCTAAATCCGTACCTAGACGCCAAGCTCAATGCATACACGCAATTATCCATCACGCCATCGAGCATCCAAGCACAATCCATCGCCGTTCTTGTGTTCACTCGTCCATCCCCACCTCCAATTCTCCAATTTCTAGCCTCTATGACACTATACACGCACAAGAACACAACACAACACAATCAAACATCATATAATCCTAATAAAACTCAAGACTAGGGTTGGAAACGTCTCACCGGAGATACCCAAGCTTGCGGGCATCGATCACCAAGCTCCAAAACGTACTAGATCATCACCTAATTCACAAGGACTCGGAAACATGCAAGTGGAATTAGCCATTTTCTAGCAGGAATTTTGGCAGAAGAAACGAGATAGGGAATGGCTTACCCATGATTTGCATGTGTGATAGATGTAAAGAAGACGACAAGAGCTTCACGTAACCGCAAACCGTGCGTCAATCAAAGCTCTAGATCAAAAGCTATCGCGATCGGAAGTTGGTGTGAGCGGCGAAAGAATTGATACGAATCAATTCTTCAACCAGCTCTTCAGCAACTCTCTCTCTTTTTGATCGAGAATGAGAGGACTACATGGCTGAAATGTTGTGTGTACCCCTTATATAGCCACTAACGAGTTGCAGTTTTGTAATTTCATGATTTGGTCCGTTTCGGGCCAGACTTTTAGCGAAGGTGTTCAGGCTCGCATCCTAAATGTTATTTTCTTTACTAACATGTGATTTTGTCAACTCCCACTTGTACTCCGAAATACTGAACTTAATTTATACGGTCGTGGTTAAAATCACGGGGCTCACACTGCCACTTCAAAAAAAAATAAATAAATAAAGCTAACAACATCTGTGGTGGAAGCATTGCACAGGGCAACAGAGGTGAACAGAAAACTAAGTGCTTTCTCATATGATAGGAGTAGATTAGCCAATCTAAACAACTAAACAAGAGATTTTAAAGCCAAAATAAAATAAGAAAGTATAAACAACAGAATTGAAAGATTTAATGTGTAACAAAAGCAACTACTTAAGTAGGCAAGGAAAGGGCTCATAACTTAAAACAATTGAATTCATTCCAATGGGCTACCAATATCATGCAATAGAAAGTACATACCAAATTGATTATGATGCAAAGCAGTCAAATTTGGACATGCTCTATGTTCTCTCAACTTCCTTTTCTACTTCCACACAGAAGACAATTGCAAATACATCAACTAATCTATAAGCAAGGTTAACTATCCAAAAATGACAACATATCAATGGCAAATTAAACTGTGAATAAAGATAAATGAGATGTATTTGGTAAGAAGCAATGAAGATCTTAAAAAGTGAATTCATAACTTACCTACAAGTTTAACCGCAGTGTTCTCCACCAGTCAAATCTGAAAAATGCAACTACGAATTGAAAAGAAATACAATTCAATTATACAAATTATTCATAACATAGTTAACAAATATAAACTTATAACAACACATTTTAAATAAGTTTTAGAAACTTTCATTAGAAAACGTAAACCCTAAATTTTCCCTTTCAATTTTGCACGAAAATGTGCGATGGCGGCAGCGGCTCCGGGTAGCAGCAGATGCGATGATTTGGTAAATGAGAGAGAAAGAGAGAACTTGTTAGAGAGAGAGAGAGGAGGGAGAGAGCAAGCTTCAGTCAGAGAAATAGAGAGTGCGTACCTTCCTTAGTGGGTGGTTCCGGTGATGGCGACGACGACGTTCACATGGCAGAGGAGAAAGAGAGACCTTCAATGACACAGAGAGAGAGAGAGAGAGAGAGAGAGAGACGGGTTGATGGTGATGGGAGATGACTCGAAGCTGAGGCTTCGGGCGGCTTCTCTTGGGCCTTCTTCGGAATCAGCCATCGGACTCTTCCGAGTGCTTCCCTCGGAAGGAACACTTTCTCTCCCTCATTCTCATTTTTTATTTCCTCTCACGACTAAGGTCAATTGGATCATTGTTCGGTACATCTGTGCTTAATAGGTTCTTAGGGTCAATTTGGATTGAATTTTGAAGAAATATATTTTTTCTATATCTTATTTAAAAAGATATTTTATTAATAGAAACTCCAATGGGCCCAATGGCTAAACGGAAAAAATGATAATAACAAACTTTATTGTATAGTCTACCTAATATACAATAAGTTCTGAAGGTCAAGATTAAATACAGCAAAAGACCTGCCAGCATTACACAAACATATGTCAGCTTGGTTTGTAGTTGGTAAGGGTTGCATACTTGCAGTACATATTTGAGAGAGGGAGAGAGGGAGAGAGAGAGAGAGAAAATGAGTTTAGGATTTGATTGATAGAAAAATCAAAGTCAAAGATTCGAGTAATGAAGGAGGGAGGATGACTGAGGAATCGATGACCGAGGAAGGATAAAACTGGATTTTCCTTTAACTAATAGGAAAACTTCTTCATTGCCATTTATATTAGCAAATTCTTTGTATGTTTACGCAAGATCATGCTATCTGAAACTATTTACGTGTTGTCCCATATTCTTTCTGCGTTCTGAAGTGTTTCAGTAATGTTTAAATCTATTTTAGTGCAACATGTGGATACTTTTTCTCGTTTAAATTTTTAAAATCCTTTGTTTTATTTTATATAATGAAAAAATGAGTATTGCATAGAAAGTAGAGAAGAACTAATTTAAAAAAATGAATATTACACTACCTTAAAATTATATCAATTTATTTTGTGTATTTCTTAATAAAATGCATGAATTCAAGTTTTTATTCTTTTTCCTCCATTTACTCTGTACTAATTTTCTGGTTTAATTACTCTTCTAGTCCCTATAGTTTGGCCAAAAATTTTAATTAGGTCTTTATACTTTTTTTCTTTAAATTTGAAAATAGGTCCTATTAACAATAAATGTTTTCTATTATTTTTGTACGTTGCACTTATAATCAAGTACCCTATCTGTTCTGAACATTCATATATTGCATTATTACCTATTACGTTACCTATTGGTATAAAACTTTAATATATACTTGCCACATACCCAAATTTTTTGTATGTTTACGCAAGATCATGGTATCTGAAACTATTTTCGTGCTGTCCCATATTCTTTCTGCGTTCTGGAGTGTTTTAGTAATAACATTATTAATTTAGATTACGAAATGAAGAATATTAGTTATAACATCTAAATTTTCTCTAAATTACTAAAATAACCATAAAATTACACATAAATTTTATTAATAGAAACTCCACTGGGCCCAATGGCTAAACGGGAAAAAATGATAGTACCAAACTTTATTGTACAGTCTACCTAATATACAATAAGTTTTGAGGGTGAAGATTAAATACAACAAAAGACCTGCCAGCATTACACAAACCTATGTCATCTTGGTTTGTAGTTGGTTAGGGTTGCATACTTGCGGTACATATTTGAGAGAGGAAGAGAGAGAGAAAAAATGGGTTTAGGATTTGATTGATAGAAAAATCAAAGTCAAAGATTCAAGTAATGAAGGAGGGAGGATGATTGAGGAATCGATGATCGAGGAAGGATAAAACTGGATTTTCCTTCTAATAGGAAAACTTCTTCATTGCCTTTTATATTAGAAAATTTTTTGTATGTTTACGCAAGATCATGCTATCTGAAACTATTTTCGTGTTGTCCCATATTCTTTCTGCGTTCTGGAGTGTTTTAGTAATGTTTAAATCTATTTTAGTGCAACATGTGGATACTTTTTTCTCGTTTAAATTTTTAAAATGCTTTGTTTTATTTTATATAACGAAAAAATGAGTATTGCATAGAAAGCAGACAAGAACTAATTTCAAAAATGAATACTACACTACTTTATAATTATATCAATTTATTTTGTGTATTTCTTAGTAAAATGCATGAATTCAAGTTTTTATTCTTTTTCCTTCATTTACTCTGTAATAATTTTCTGGTTTAATTACTCTTTTAGTCCCTATAGTTTCGCTAAATTTTTAATTAGGTCTTTATACTTTTTTTTTCTTTAAATTTGCAATTAGGTCCTATTAACAATAAATGTTTCCTATTATTTTTGTACGTTGCACTTATGATCAACTACCCTACCTGTTCTAAACATTAATATATTACCCCATTACATGTTACATTACATATTGGTATAAAACTTTAATGTTTTATCTCATATGGAAACCCGCATGAATATATACTTGCCACATACCCAAATCAACAAGTATATAAATGAAAATAAACAAATTAAAATAAAATAATTAATAATATTCATAACATTATTAATTTAGATTAAGAAATGAAGAAAATTAGTTATAACAACTAAATTTTCTCTAAATTACTAAAATAACCATAAAATTACACATAAATTTTTAAAAAAATTATATTATATTATATTTATTAATGTACGTGCATATGAGGCAGGAAGGAAAGGTAATGAGGCATTGATGCGAGTCATCCATTACTCAAACCTAAATAGAACGACACATGTATTACCATAACTCGCTCATACCCATTTGGCTGTTAAAAAAACACATTCTATTCCAGACATGGCATATCGAGTCGGGTCATAAAGTAGAAAATGCAAAAATAATATGAT
>JASCZI010241832.1:24094-36173 GCA_036250425.1 Stylosanthes scabra | reverse complement strand
AAATAAAATAAGGTTCTAGTTTAATTTAGAATTAATTTATCAAAAAGCTTATCTAAGTACCTTTAATAACTTATGAAAATAAATTCTTGAACAAATAAGTTAGAGCTTAAATATACCTAAAATAATTTACTATAATAGATAAAGTAATAATTAAATTTTATTATTCTAATTAAACAAAATACACAATCAAAATATACAAAGAAAATATTACTAACCTAACCTTAAATACTTTAAATCTAATTTACTAATAAGAAATCATCACATAACTTATAATAAAGTAATTTACGAAAATATATAATATATAATATATACAAACTTGGATAAATAAAATAGAGCACATAATTTTATAATTAAATTACTAAAATCTAGAATGTTACATAACTCGCTCATACCCATTTGGATGTTAAAAAAACACATTCTATTCCGGACATGGCATGTCTAGTCGGGTCATAAAGTAGAAAATGACAGAAATAATATGGATGGAAACGAAAATGGCTAGAATATGTTAAACTAGAAATGCTTGCAAACATGGTCATAAATTAACACATGATTCACTCTACATGCAATTATTTACGTGATGTTCCTTATAATTTCTGTATTTTTAGCAACATAATAGAAGATTATAGCATTCTTTTAAAAATTAGCTCTTTTTCAATATATTTTTTGCTCGGAACAATAAACAACCCTTTAAGGTTAAAAATATCAAAATCCTTTTATATAATTAATGGCCATAACATATAACTTCTTCTTATCAAGCATTGCTCATAGCAATAATCAAATTGCATCTGTTAAGTGGGTTAGTCCCAAATAAGTGATTATTAGAAAATATGGTTATATTAGTGGTGTTTAGGATCAGTTTGGATTGTCGTTTCAAAAAAGATATTTTTTTTTCTATGTCTTATTTAAAAAGATATTTTATTAATAGAAAGTCCACTGGGCCCAATGGCTAAATGGAAAAAAATGATAATACCAAACTTCATTGGACAGTCTACCTAATATACAATAACTTCTGAGGGTCAAGATTAAATACAACAAAAGACCCGCCAACATTACACAAACCTGTGTCAGCTTGGTTTGTAGTTAGTTAGGGTTGCATACTTGCGATAAATGTATGAGAGAGGGAGAGAGAGAGAAAAGGGGTTTAGGATTTGATTGATAGAAAATTCAAAGTCAAAGATTCGACTAACGAAGGAGGGAAAATGACTGAAGAATCGAGGACCGAGGAAGGATAAAACTGGATTTTCCTTTAACTAAAAGGAAAACTTCTTCATTGCCTTTTATATTAGCAATTTTTTTGTATATTTACGCAAGATCGTGCAATCTGAAACTATTTTCGTGCTGTCCCATATTCTTTCTCCGTTCTGGAGGGTTTTAGTAATGTTTAAATCAATTTTAGTGCAACATGAGGATACTTTTTTCTCGTTTAAATTTTTAAAATCCTTTATTTTATTTTATATAACGAAAAAATGAGTATTATATAGAAAGCAGAGAAGAACTAATTTTAAAAAATGAATATTGCACTACTTTATAATTATATCAATTTATTTTTTGTATCTCTAAGTAAAATGCATGAATTCAAGTTTTTATTATTTTTCCTCCATTTACTCTGTAATAATGTTTTGGTTTAATTACTCTTCCAGTCCCTATAGTTTCGCCAAATTTTTAATTAGATCTTTATACTTTTTTAAAAAAAAATTTGTAATTAGGTCCTAATAATAGTAAATGTTTTCTATTATTTTTGTACATTGCCCTTATAATCAAGTATACTACCCATTTTGAACATTCATATATTGCACTATTACCTATTACATTACCTATTGGTATACAACTTTAATATTTTTTTCTCATATGGAAACCCACATGAATATATACTTGCCACTTGCCCAAACCAACATGTATATAAATGAAAATAAACAAATTTAAATAAAATAGTTAATAATATTTATAACATCATTAATTTAGATTAAGAAATGAATAATATTAGTCATAACATCTAAATTTTCTCTAAATTACTAAAATAGCCACAAACTTACACATAAATTTTTAAAAAAATTATATTATTTTATATTTATTAATGTACATATAAGGCAGGAAGGATAGGTAATAAGAAATTGAAGTGAGTCATCCGTTATTCAAACCTAAATAAAACGAAACATGTATTACCATAACTCGCGCATACCCATTTGACTGTTAAAAAAAAAAACATTCTATTCCGAACATGGCATGTCGAGTCGGGTCATAAAGTAGAAAATGCAGAAATAATATGGATGGTAACGGAAATGGCTAGAACAGTTTAAACTAGAAATGCTTGCAAAGAAGGTCATAAATTAATACATGATTCACTCTACATTCAATTATTTCTATGTTGTTCCTTATAATTTCTGTAATATTTAGCAACATAATAGTATATTATAGCACTCTTTTAAAAATTAGCTCTTTTTCAATATGTTTTTTGCTGGGAACAATAAACAACCCTTCAAGGTTAGAAATATCAAAATACTTTTGTATGATCAATGGCCATAACCTAAAACTTCTTCTTATCAAGCATTGCTCATAGCAATAATCAAATTGCATTTGTTAAGTGGGTTAGTCCCAAATAAGTGATTATTAGAAAATATGTTTAGTGGTGCTTAAGGTCAATTTGGATTGGCTTTTGAAAAAAGATATGTTTTTTTCTATGTCTTATTTAAAAAGATATTTTATTAATAGAAACTCCACTAGACCCAATGGTTAAACGGGAAAAAATGATAATACCAAACTTTATTGGACAGTCTACCTAATATATAATAAGTTTTGAGTGTCAAGATTAAATATTGCAAAAGACATGCTAGCATTACACAAACCTGTGTCAGCTTGGTTTGTAGTTGGTTAGGGTTGCATACTTGCAGTAAATGTTTGAGAGAGGGAGAGAGAGAAAGAGAAAAGGGGTTTAGGATTTGATTGATAGAAAAATCAAAGTCAAAGATTCAAGTAATGAAGGAGGCAGGATGACTGAGGAATCGAGGACCGAGGAAGGATAAAACTGGATTTTCCTTTAACTAATAGTAAAACTTCTTCATTGCCTTTTATATTAGCAAATTTTTTGTATGTTTACGCAAGGTCGTGGTATCTGAAACTATTTTCGTGTTGTCCCACATTCTTTCTGCCTTCTGGAGGGTTTTAGTAATGTTTAGATCAATTTTAGTGCAACATGTGGATAATTTTTTTTCGTTTAAATTTTTAAAATCCTTTGTTTTATTTTATATAACGAAAAAATGAGTATTGCATAGAAAGCAGAGAAGAACTAATTTAAAAAAATGAATATTAGACTACTTTATAATTATATTAATTTATTTTGTGTATTTTCTTAGTAAAATGCATGAATTCAAGTTTTTATTTTTTTGCTCCATTTACTCTGCAATAATTTTTTGGTTTAATTACTTTTCCAGTTCCTATAGTTTCGCCAAATTTTTAATTAGGTCTTTATACTTTTTTTTTTTAAAATTTGTAATTAGGTCCTATTAACAATAAATTTTTTCTATTATTTTTGTACAATGCACTTATAATCATATACCCTATTCATTCTGAATATTTATATATTGTCTCATTACCTATTACATTACTTATTGGTATACAATTTTAATTTTTTATCTAATATAAAAACCACATGAATATATACTTGCCACATACTCAAACCCATGAAGTTTCAAGTAAGACCCAATTTGAGAAGCACTAACTAGTGATGTTGATTTCCAGCTAACACCTCACACCGCCCATAGCAATATCTTCTTCATTTTAGACGCATTATTTCTTCACAGTTCTAGCACCACATCTGCACGAAATCACACAAAAGTGTTGGCAAATTAATTAAAGAACGGATTAATTAATGAAAAAGATTGAATTTGGATAAATACTAACTACTTGTTTGGAATAGAAAAAATATATTAAAACACTCAATTTATCTTTTATATTTTATCTATCATCACTAGTATATTAGTAAGCAATAGCGTGCAAAATTTAATTTTTTTATTTGTTAAATATGTATAATAACAACAATATATATAAGATTAATTAAGATTTCAAATACCTTGTCTTAGGGATTTTTTTATAGATGGTATATAATAAAGAACTTCTTGTCATCAATCGTTGAGTTTGAGCTAGCTAGCTCGTGAATTTTTTGCTAAGTCAAATTTGAACTTTACAAATAGGTTCGATTACTAATAATGATGGTATGTATGGCTGCTCCAATTATATTCTTAACACTTGCTCCACTATGTGGATTCTATCTTCTGAAGCATGCTCATAACAATATATATTTTATGGCGGTTATAAAATTTTGATAACACTTATTTATATGTAATTGTACATGGTGACAACGCATACACAAAATTTTAGCCAAAAAAAAAGAGGATAAAATGAAACCAGGTAAAGGAGTTTTAATAAGCTATATTATATAAATGGTTGTGTGGCTTACATTCATCTGTAGTGATCCAGTTTCCCGATCTATTAGCAAGATGGCTACTAGCTTTTACAGGATCATCAATGGATGCGGTGGTGATAGGATCTGCAATTTGGGTTTGTCCATTTTTGGCAAATGAAGAAATATTGCTAACTTGTTCATTACCATCTGCAACTTCTTTGGGGGTTCCACGTTTTCGGAACTTCGAAACCTAACAAAAATAAAGTGATCAATAATTCAAGTTAGATTAAACTTAAGCAATATAATATAGGAAACATTTCAGGTCCTCCATGGTTTATGGTAATTCAATGATTTTAGTCGTTCATTTTAATTATATATGTTTTAAAATTATTTTATAACTGAAATCAACGGTTAAGATCATTGGATTACCATATACCCCGGAGCATCTGAAATGTTTCCTATAATATATATAATTCATAAGCATCCATTAACAAAATCATATGAAGTTAATAGATTTTACATTTATAGATCATTCAATATAGCTTACCATCTCAACTACTCTTTGTAATTTACATACTAAGTGTTTGTTTGGATTAGTTTTTTTTTAAAAAAAATATTTTTTTAATTAAAAAAAAATATTTTTCATTAAATTTATATTATTTGGATAAATTTTTAAAAAAATACTTTTATCTTTTTAAAAAAACAAATTATTTGCTTTTTTTAAGAAGCCGTCAATGTGTTACTTTTAAAAAAAAGCAAAAAAAAAGAACAATTCCTATTAATAAAAGATTTTTTAAATAAGACATAGATAAAAAAAATTTTTTTTCAAAAATCAATCAAAACTAATACTTAATACTTGTCGTTTGATTTTAGGCAAGGAAATATTTTGGTAATAAACTAATAATCATGAAATAAATGAAATAGTTTGAAAATAACTAGGCCAAAGTATAGAATTTTTTATTGTGAAAGCTCTTTATTCAATATGTCAAGAATCATCTCCCCTAAATCTTAGGCAGTTGGATAGAGACATAAACTACTGTTTTAACATTTAACAAAAGAACTTAACGTTATTGAAGAGATATTTAAAATAAAGTCAATTTTACCTTGTTTCTTCCATTGAATTTTCCACCTTTCTCTGTTTTTGCAAAAGCAGCCCACCTAAGAAGCTCCTTCATCTTGGAAATGGGTTTCTTTTTGTCCCCATTATTATTAACAATTTGATGCTTACTATTAATCTCATCATCAATGACACAACATTTGCCATTCTTCTTCTCAAGTGATGAGGATGAAAGTGTTGTTGTTGGTGCCTCAGTTAGTGGCAGAATCTTGTTATTAGCATTTCCAATTACCTTGTATATTTCTTCCTCTTTCTTCATCTTATGGTGAGTAGGGTCCATAGAAACGGAACTTCTAACTGTCTTTAAGTTGAGGGTTCTGTAAAAGCAAGCCTTCGGAATGTCTTTTTTATATATGAAAGTGAATAGTTTCAAATAGTACTTATTGCAGAAACAAAGCTTCCTCCATGCTATTCTATTTGTCCTCTTTATCTCTTTCCCTTCAGCATCTTCTGAAACAAAACCAAAACAGAAAATAAGATGCCGGATATAATTTTTTTTCCACAAGATATCCCCCAATACGGCCGGGGACTAATCTGTTGTCGATCTGAGCTCATTTAAGGGTTTGATGCTTGACAATGGGTTGGTGCGTGCGTAAGGCAGAATTCGAACTCCCGACACTGCTTAAATAAACTAATAAGCTAACTATTAGACCAACCCAAGTTGGTTGCAAGGATACAAATTTAAGTTCAAACAAGTACACTAAAATATAGTCACTGATATCTCAACTAAAATACCTTATGAATTCCGAGAGCAATGTTTCTCACAGTTTTTTTTTAAACTTCAAAGTAGTCTCTAAATGGGTCATTGGGTCATATAATACACTAAAATAGTCAGTGATATCTCAACTGCATCAATAACGTCCTCAAGATGGACAAAAGTGCAATTAAATTTAAAACTAACGAGGTGCATTGCTGCCAATTTTATAGACATAATTGGTGCAACAAATGACTAGTTTAGCGCATGCAATTAATCTCAGAAACACTCTAGGATTTAAATTAGCCTTAAATTGCGATATGTTGCAATGGATCAACAGACTCATCTTATTCAAGTTGTAAATATAAAGAAAATTAAAAGTTCATAGTTTAAAACCATAGGCCTAATCATATCAAATGAAAGATAATGACATAAGAGGCATTTCTTACCAATGGTGATTTCAGTTTCGGTGTGCAGATTCACTAAGAGGTTGTTTCTTTCTTGTTCTCGTGCCCCTTTGGAAAGCCAATAAAGAATCTGTGAATGAAAGAGTAAACACCAAACCAAAGGCAGTTACCAGCTTTGATTGGAATAATAATGCATTCTGCACATATTCCACTACTATATATCTTATGATTATGTAAAAAATTATATATACCTGCATGACTATTCTTGACAACTTTATCCCACTTTTTATATAGATTATACTATTTTTTTTTTTAAAAAAAAATATTATATAATATATAATTCTGATGACTGTATACTAATCAAATGAACAGCACTGATGCAGATCTGTTTCCTGTCTAGTTTGAGGGTTTTGATGCTCTGAATCTAAGGAGAAGATGGTGAGACAATAATTTAAATTAAAGATGTGAATGGGGGAATGATTGGCTTATGATTCTGAGTAACATGGAGGGTCTTATATTTAATATATAACATGATTAAGTTATTGCCAATTGCCAAATTTAATAGATCAAAATGGGCTTATATAATTTCTATTTAAGAAACATTAAAATCTGGGCATTGTTCTTGGCCTCACACTTGTACATGTCATTTATTTGGACCCCAGCCTATAATAACTGTCACCAATTGGGATATTTACTTAATACACACAAGAGTTTCCAATGAAGATGCAAGATTATTAATTAGATGATGATTATAATGCGGTGCCTTAATAATGATGATTATTAAAACAAAAAAAAAAGCATTACTTTAAAGTTAATAACACTAAAAAGATATTATTAAATTCATATAACTACTAATATAATCACCATACGGCCATCATGGATTTAGTTAATATGTATTCTTAAGACACGTAAACAGCCTCTTATATTACAAGTCCTACATCGCTCAAGGATATAGTTTCTTGAGAGTATATAAGTGTGAGATATTCCTCACCCATGAGTTAGCTTTTGGAGTTGAGTTAGGCTCACATAATCTCAATTCTAATATAGTATTAGAATATATCTTGGGTCTCCGAGGCATTTCTCATCCTAGCTAGCTTTTGGAGTTAAGTTAGGTCTACTTAATCTTAATTCTAATATATCATTATAAGAATTTTAAATGTTTTTATTTAATAAATACAAAACAAATACATTGAAAACTTAAATTTTTTTTGTATTTTCAATAAAAACTTTTTTTTTTATAATTTTAACATGCACCCTTAGAACATAGAATGATAAACCCTTATTTAAGTATTATTAAAATAAATAGATAATTTAAAATTTTATAAATATTATCATAAATGTTAACAATTAAATAGAATAACTTTATATTATTATCCCTTTAGCATAGTTATCAGACTCGGACCGGATCGGTCGGTTCGACTGGAAAATCGGTGAACTGGACCCCATACCGGTCCAGTCCAAGAAAAGGATCGTTCACGCATATAGCCGACGTGAACCGGTCAAACTCGGTGAAAACCTGCAAACCGAGCCGACCGAATATGTTAGAAATTCTCCAAAAAAAAGGCGTGGAGGATTCGAACCCCCTTCCTCTTGTAATGTCATGTGGCATGCCTGCCACTAAGCCAAGCGTTAAAACCTATTATGTGTCTTCAAACTATGATATATATAACATGTCAAACCTAATTTATATTTGTTATTTACTTAATTTATTTTCTATTTTATATTTACAAATTTTTAAATTAACTATTTTTTATCTAATTAAAAATTTTATTAAACGCTTACAAATTTAAAATAAGCAAATTTTAATTAATCACAACATGTGTTTTTTATTTTCATAATTATATGATATTTATTAATATTATTTTTTTAATAAACACAATTAGCCTATGATAATATAATAGATTTAAAATATTTGATAAATTATTAAAATCTAAATATAATAGTTATTTTAATGTAAAAATCATTTAGAAAACTTTTATTATAGTAAAGATAGTAATATAAAATTTTATATAATTTATAATTATTTTATTATGAACGGGCCAACGAGCTAACGGACCCATTAGTGACCCGACGGTCGAACCAATGACCCAGTGACCCGGTGTTTTCACCGAATCGGTTCGGTTCTGATAACTATACCTTTTAGTTTACAGCCATTAATTATCATTGTCGTGTAGGCTTGGCTCAAGCACATTGCCTAAACTGGTAACAAACGTCCAACCAATGGTTTTAATTATAATATCATCTATCATAATCATGTACTAATTAATCATTTTATTTGATCTATATGAGCCCAATTAAGTATAAAAAATTAATGTCCCCCAACTTCCACAGTGGGAATCTACAGTAGTTCATGAAGTCCATCCCACCTTGTTGCAGAAAGGAGGAACATACAATCTATATATACATATATTTTGGTGAGTACACGGAACATGAAAGCACAATTTGATTTATGAAACGGAATGTGTTTGTTTGCACATGATATTTTGTACGTGTGTGTGTGAATTATGAACACAAAAGTTGGCAGCAGTTAAGCATGTGGGGCTATGCAGGAGAAGGAGATATTTTAGTTGGTAGCGGTGAATTGGTGTGGGCACAAATTGTGGAGGCATCGATGTCACATGCCTCTCACTTATACTCTCAGAAGTCAGAATAATTTGCGGATAATTTCACCTTAGCTTCCTCGTTTCGTTCGCGCATATTATTTCGAGCAATTTTGTTTGCGATGTATTCACATACGAAACACTGTACAAGGCCACATGCATGTTAATATGTTATGGGACCCTTTGAAATCACCGAAATAGATGGTCATAGTCCTCGCCAACACGGCCGGTAAGTGTATAACAATTAGAAAAAATTAACATTTTATATGAAATTAAATGATACGGAACGGAAGTGAAGGTGAAGTGAAAGAGAAAAAAAAACAAATTATTCTATCTTAATTTGATTTTTTAATACAACAGTTAAAGATATTACATACTTCACTTTCACATTCAATATAATAGTTAAAGATATTACACATCTTAATTATTCACATCCAAATTTCATCACGAAACACTAAACAATTCATTCATCAAAATTAGGTTTCAAGTAGTTACAAATTTTAGAGGCTTTTTATACCTTATTATCAAAACCTTAACACAATTATTGACTAAAACAAAATAGGTTACAATTGGACCTAAAACAATAAATATAAAATGAGTATTGAGAATGACCACATAATTTATTTCAGCTCTGATGTAATAACCCAAAAAAAAATAATAATAAATAATAATAATAATAATAGAAGAAGGGGACCCACTCTATCTATATTTGTTTTTTTTATACCCTAATACTAATCACATACTCATATAGATAGAAGTAAAATAAATAAAAAAAAAAGAAAGAAAAGGGGGAACAACAGAGAGAAATGAGAGGGAGGAAAAGAAAGAAAAATCAAAGAGGGAAGATGAGGTGACGGTGGAGGAAGCCACTAACGCCCCCGCCGCCACCATGATACACGAAGAGATGGAGAAGGTTGAGATAGAGAGATAGAAATGGAGAGAGAGCGCGAAGTGAGAGAAACAGAGAAGGAAACTAAGGACATGGTACCGGCGAGTTCAGTTGCTGCTGTCGACAAAGGCAAGAGGGAGGGAAGCCGTTGCTACTGGCACTGGTTTTCAAGAGAAAGAAGGGTTTGGTTCTAAAGAGAGAGAGGGGCTTTCTCCAAGAGTGAGAGAAGAAGGGGAAGGAGTTGATGGTGATGATGGAGGTCGTCACCGCCGCAGTTGCTCCTGCCGTCATTGACCCTGTTTATCAGAAATCACTCTGTCAAATTTGTTCTTCGGTCCTCCGGGATTAAAGTTGTGAGTAAACTTTGCATCTGTTGTTATATTTTGATATCACAAGATTTTATGGTATATATGCAAATAAATTTTGAAATTTACTATTCGGTTACTTAGTTAGTAATTTTCTTGTTATCATGATACTTACTTCAGTTATTTTATTATTGAAATTCCACAAGAGATATACTAATTTGCAATAATATTAATTTTATTTGCGACTGAGAGATTTAATTATGATTGACTATGTTCTTTGAAATTGTACTTTTGATGTTAAATTAGTATTGAATTTGATTGATTTGATTTTTATGAATAAACATTTGATTGATGAAGTATTTATTAAATTTGCCTATGAAGGGTTGTTTCACAATTGGATAATTTATGTTGTAATTGCACTTAGGGTGCAATTAGGGTGATGAATTCGAGGAAGTTGCTATATATGGATAAATGTTTGATTGGTAACATTGGTTGAATTATTTGACAAGCTTTAGCTTGATTTTGTTATTAGTATATATATAAAATTGTTTTGGGATGCTCTATAACAGAAACTGCAGCTAACGGCAGTAGGCGTTAGCCTTGGTGCACCTTGACTGTATTTCAGGACCATTTGAGATAGAATTGGCACCTGTGTCTGTTTCATGTCCACGAAACCTGTAACACCCCAAAACCGATCAACCAAGTCGCGAACATGTTTGATCAATTTTGAAGCGCTACGGACAGACGAACCTGACTCCCAAGTACTAAACCCGAATCACATAACTATTCGAATCGTATACATGCATAAATATCGTTTCTTATACATAAATAGAGCCAATATCTTTAAAATACAACACTTTAAAATATATATTAAAGTAGAGGTACATAAACATATTAAACTAGGTTCAATAACCTTGCAACAGAACCTGCGAAGCTTAGGTTCGCTGACTACTCAGAACTCTAACCTATACACCGACACCTCTAGTTCTCCAAGACATGCAGCGGAAGACTTGACTTTCGGAGAAAACTAAACTCACGGATATCTTCACGGATGCTTCGCCAACTTTCCAAGTTTGAACCTGTACCTGAAAAGTCTGATAATATACGGAGTGAGAATCCCCAACCCATGGATTCTTAGTACGGAAAGAGCGCTAAACCTACAATATTTATTCTAGTCGGATTACTCGAGGCATTCCTATATCTCTCGCTTAATCTCATAGTTTAGTTACTCCTAAGGCCTAATACAAGGCTATACCAATTATTCATCCTTCCCTCTCATTTCCTAAATCCTACATTCCCTAGTCTAACCATCAGAACACAACAGACATTCAGCACACAAACATCCGTTACAAACAAGCAACACAAACAAGTAACACTTAGCAAATAATAAACAGTTAGGCACACCCAAACAATGTCAAACAAATGCAGATGATGCATGCCTATTCCTGCAGGCTACGGTGAGCTCACCCGGTCGGTTATCATAGCCAACCCGACCGATCCAGAACTAGCACTGGATAACCATCGTTTGTACTTCCCCGGAGGACCAATCAACCGGCCCCGATTATTTATGATCTCTCATCTCATCAATATACATATGGGGGTTCCCTTCTCTTTCTCAATGACTAACACCTAGGTTGGTAGCCGGGACGTTGGCAAGAGGCCCCCCTG
>JASCZI010241832.1:0-16476 GCA_036250425.1 Stylosanthes scabra | reverse complement strand
TTTGGGGGGCAATGCCCCCCCCCCCCCCCCCCAATTAATAAATTTACATGTAAATTCTTCATATTTTATACTTTAGCCCCCCTAAAATTCATTTTTTCTCCCCTTATTTATCTATATTTGCACATTAGCCAGCTCCTAAAAATACTCCTAGCTCTGCCCCTGGCAGTGTTGACAGTGAAAAAAACCAAACCTTTGGAGGAGGAAACAAAACTTTTGATATTAGGTGGTGAAATTGAAGAAAAGAAAAGAAAACCTTCACAAATGGCTGTAATTTCGTCAAAAATTTTTTATTTTGATCTTTTTAATGTGTTTTCAAAACTTTCATGGCAATTTTGAGAAAAAAAAAACGTTTGTGACAGACAAGATTTTTGACCTAAACCTTTTGGGCATAAAGAGTACTTATCCCTAGTTTGAAAGATTGCTTATTTTTATTTGGATGATGAGTTGCTTCTATTTAAATGATTACTTGATTGTGTTTAAATGATCACTTGTTTATAGCTTTCTAAGATATTGTCAGCTAGTTATTATTAAAAAAGTATTAGTTTTCGATATTTTTCATCTAAAAGAATGTTAAATTGTAATAAAAATTTAAAGTATAAAATTATTAATTTGGTATAAATTTTGTAAAATAAGTTAACTTATTTAAAATTATAATACCCAGAGATTTTAGAAGTTAAATCAATATTCTAGCTATTATACAAGCAATATCTAAAATTATAAAATGATAGGAGATTTTTTTCTTTAAAAAATGCTACATATATATTAAAAATTAATTATTAAAAAGTAATGCTACGAAACTAATATTAGAAAGCCATTAGGAAGACAATAAATCCAATTATACGTTATCATCCGAAATTAAACATAATTATCATCCGAAACTGTATAAAATTATCATCTGAAACTAAACAAAATTATCATTCAAACAAAACACAACTTATCATCTAAACAAAACCCAACTTATCATCCAAATTGATAAAAGTGAAATTATATTCTTGTATCTTGAGAATCTCCGTAACTCATCTGAACTCATTATCAACCAGCTCACAACGGCGACACCGTTACTCTCCAATACCGCCACCATCGCTTTTGTCGCCTCGATGGGTCCTTCCACCATGTTCGACCCTCTGACTCTTCCCTCTGCACTCGCTTTTGATGCTCCCTTCCCAACCAACTTGACGAGGACATGGTTCCAGAACTGCGTCACCATGACACCATCGCCTCCAAGATTTTCGTCAGCACAATAGAGGTCATGCACTCGAATTTCTTCAATGACATAATGAACCGGTGAATATGGAGGCTTGCTGGTGGCGGCGTTGGCTTCACTAGCGCCAAGCAATGCCGCGCTGTGGCAGGATGAGGAAGCTGTTGTTGTTGTAGTTGAACAAGCCGCTAAGAGAGAGATGAAGTAAGTAGACCGTGAAGCCTGAGAGGCTCTGGTGTCGAGGATGGTAGAGAGAGGAAGGAGAAAGAAATTGTTGGTTGTTTATTGGCTAAAGCAGAATTGATTCTCTATTATATATAAATATATGTATTATTTTATACACTTTTAATGTATATTTTATACAAGTGATAGGAGATTATTACTGTACACATAGTCAGGGGCAACGCCTAGTACATTCTTAGGGGGCAATGCCCCCCAAATTAATAAATTTACATGTAAATTCTTCATATTTTATACTTTAGCCCCCTAAAATTTATTTTCTCTCCCCTTATTTATCTATATTTGCACATTAGCCCTTACTAAAAATACTCCTAGCTCCGCCCCTGCACGTATTATTATTTTTTTCAAACTAAATCTCCAAATTTTATCTAAATAACTTCACATAATTACTTCTCTAGAATAGATTGATCTATTTGTTACTTTCAATTAAATTTTTAATATGTGTTGGATAAATGAATTTGCTATAACTTTTTACTAATATGAGACAAATTTTTAATACATTTTGTCAGTCTAATAATGCTTGGTTCAATTAAATTTGAATTTCATTTAAATTAAAAGAAAATAACAAAATAAAGTAATTATATAAATAATAATATTTTATTGATTCTTTATTTATTAATATAGTCTCTTTTTAGTAAAATAAATCTCGTTTCATAAATAAATTTTAATGTAATTTTTTTTAATTTCGAATCAGTTACTCTTTTGAATGTATTAAAACCGACACTAAACAAATGTATATTGGAGTTGCTCTTAACTATTGAATTATATTTATAATCCCTCCTCGTTGGATCATATGAAGACATGGCGACACTTGATATATCTTTTCTTTTTCTTTCTTCTTTTCCTCTCAAATGTGTTCATCCTTGATGTGTCTTATTGCCTGCCACACGGCTTTTAAGACTAACTATGACGTGTATGTGGCATGTTTCTAGCGAGAAAATTGAAAGAATATATAACGAGCAAGTAATGGTGGCTATTAAAATGAGTGGCCTCCCAACATTGCTTCAACGGACTTAACACTTCAGTGATAGCATCATTCAAAACCAACATTATTAGCTTTCAACTACCTCATTCATCCCTTCGGGGACATCCATAAAAGAGCTACCTAATTCATGTGGTCATAGTTTAATGATCGATATTGATAAGCAAGAAGAATGTCTCAAAATTCTTTTTGTTATATTAGGATAAAATGGAGAATCACATAAATCATTAAAGTTGAAAGTGAAGTGTACAAGCTTGTATAATACAGTACAAAATATCTACAAACAACAAATAATACGATGGGTACAGTATTACATTAAAATATGCTACCTAATAATATAGGAAAATTGTCCCATATGTCATTGAGAATGAAGGGAATAGTGTATACGACGTAAGAAAAGTTAGCCTGTAAAAAATTCTTTTCTAGTGAGGGTGAAAGACCCCCTCATAATGAGGTGAGTTTTAGGCTGGGGCTGCTAAAATGAGCTTCAACGGGAGGCTCGTCCTTCAACAGTACTTTGCTTGTACTTGACGAGTACTGTCTGTCCTGGTTTGGAAAATTTTTTTTCATGTTTTAGTTTTCCCCCTCTGATTGTTTATATTTGCGCTGCAGCATATTTAAATACAAGAATTCAGAATTTGCCCCAATTTTGAGCGGGCCGTGGATTAACTAGATTACCTGGCATAGTCTGGTTTATTCGGTGGGCTAGGAAAATAGAAAACCTTTTTTATTTATGATTTATTTTGAGGGTGTAGTAAAACCCGACCCATACAATTAAAAATTTGGGGGTTCGGCTGGTTTTGTTTTTCTGACAAAAATTTTAAGGTTAATACGTCCTCGTTCCGTCGTTTTGAATAATGGAAAAAAATAAAAAATTCTCAATTTCCCAAATACTTGCGTTCAAATACTTGCTTTTTGTTACATTAGCATCACTGTTATATATGGTATTGCACATGTTCTGAAAAAGAATGATGATTGATCTTTGAAGCCACATGTCAAAAACCAACTTCCTTAATAATTTTTAGTAATCATGCAATTGCTACTGCTCCATTACTTCTTTCATCAACACAGAGGATGAACACAAATCCATCAGGCCACTAGCCATTTATTCTCAATTTCGAACTGAATTTATTTTAAAATAATCCCTGGATTAATAACCATTATCTGATCATACACATGTTTTAATTCTTCATGATTGTATTCCTTTTTTAAATAATCCTAACATACACACATGTGTCATATTAACTTTAAATAAAATTTAAAAACACTGTCAATTCGAATAATCATAAAAATATTAATGTTTTAACGTTTAAAACGTTATAATCTGGAAATCAGAAGCTTTTTAAAAAAAAACCATATGTAAATTGGGAGAAGTAAAAAATAGAAATAAGTCATACATGTATCCAAAGACAGCTCTCATGTTTGATAATAAATTAAAGAAAAAATTAAAAACATCAATAAATATCAAGTAATCACACCAAATTCACCATCTTAACACTAAGAATATCAATGTAATCAATTTTTTTAAAAAAATGAGATTAACAACAATGAAATCCTGAATAAAATCTATATTTTTAAACATCACCATGCAAAAAATTCACATAACACATAATTATAATTAGGGACGAATTTAGAAAGCAAACTTTACAAGGATAAAAAATAGAGGTGAAAGCGTGAGTAAAGTTAGGTTGAGAATATTTAAACTCAAATTCAACTCATAACTTATCTTATTAATATTTAATAATTTGATATAAATAAATTATAACTTTTATATAAATAAAATACTATCTTCACTTATAAGTTATGTCCTTGGGCAAAATTTCATATTCCAGAAGTTCATTGAGCTCTTAATAAAACAAATACATATATTAAAATTTAACATGAATACATGGATGTGATCCGAAAATGTGGTTTATAAATAATTAGGGACTAAATTGATGTTAATTAAATTTAATTAGGTCATGTTAGACCATTTATAACCTTATTATCTTCCTAACTAAATTTATTGGCTCCCTAAAGACTTCCACAATTGTTTCGCAGCATTACTCTAATCAATAACAATACCCATAGATTTCTTTTTCCAGGTTGGGACAAGCCATATACTTCTCGTAATTCAATATGGTTTGTGTTATAATTAGTAGAATGTCCTTTATTCTCGTTGGACCTTTTTTTTTTTTTTGGTCTCCGTCCGAATCTGATAATTTTGCTATTTACTGTTAATACAAATTTTAGTTCACATGTTCTTCCTTGTGTTTTTTGGCCCAATGTTAAATATCTATGTCTGCAACCACACTAAAGGCTCCTTCAAAACCAATATAATTACAATGTTGCAATTTTAAGGCCCATTTAGCTCAAGCGGGCTGACCAAAACAAGCTTCTCTTTGACCAAAAAAAAAAAAACAAGCTTCTCATACAGCACCTACATAATAATGTATTCTTAATTGGGACACCACAAGGGGTCAAAATAAGAAATCTAACATTCACCTACCAGGTCTCATACCAGGTTTACATGTGATCCAACCAAGAAACTGGGAGTGACAGCTAGGTGGCTAGTGCAAGCAAAGTACTGTTGAAGGACGAGCCTCCCGTTGGGGCTCATTTTAGCAGCCCCAGCCTAAAAACTCACCCTCATAATGAATGGAAAAAGTTGAAACTCATCCCGTCATCCGCTTGCATTCCAGCATTGGTAACAAAATGCTCTCGTTAGTCGATAGTGCCTTAGTGGAAGAACACGGTCATATTTTATTTATTTATTTATTAATAAAAAGTTAATTTATTTTTTAGATAATGTCTAATTTAATTTTTAAAATTATTAATGTGTATTAAAATAATTATTGCCTTGTGAAAATGACCAAATTAGTCATTATTTTCTGTACTAATATTTAAATTTTTCGTGTTGCTAAATGTTGTGTACAAATATATACAATGATACATTTAGTATTACCATTCTTTAACGAAAAATTCAAATTTTTAGTTGATTTAACCGTAAGACTCTTTAAACCTTTCCAACCCATGTTTAATTTAAGAAATTGACTAAATAAATTTTTGGGTCTTACATGGCTAGCAAGTAGAGATAAAAAGAGGTTGAGAAGAAGAATGTAAATGTGGGGATAAAATTAAATTTTCAAAATAATCGACTGAAATTAACTGATTTTCTAATTGAAATCTTGTGTAAAAGAGTGAAAAAGTAAATTACATGAAAGTTTATTTTGTAAAATGCATGCAAGTGACAAGCTAAATCTTGAAGGGTTATTTATACATACTCCCACACCTTTTTATCTAAAAAATAAATATAAAAAATTTACAACCTTGCCTCCCAAAAAGATAAGGGGCAGAAGTGATAGAGGATACTTACATTAATAAAATCATACAAACACTCTTGTCTACTTACTGTTTATATTATATTTATTATATACATAAAGAAGCTTTTCTTTTGTGCCACTCTTTTTTTTTTTCCCCTTCTATGTTTTTCTCTGGCAGAAAGTCCGATCATGCACCAAGCAGAAAATTGGTAGATCAAATCAACTATACTATGCTCTCAACCTAAGCTTTTAAAGAAAAGAATAAACAAATGAAGATATCACAACTATAAAAAATAAAAATAAAAAACTATAGTATAGGTAAATTATCCTGATATCTGTATAAGATGAAGGTCCTGGGCAATCAAAATTAACTGCAAAATATGTGTCTTGTTCTTATGAAGCAATGGTAGGTCATAGCTACTGCATTTGACCAGTTCCCTTTACTTGAAGTGCTCCAGACATGGATCGTAACCGGCTGGTTATCTCTGTGAATGATGGTCGGCTGTTCGGATCAGCTGACCAACACTCTTCCATTAGTTTCCTCCATTCAGGATCACAGCGTTCTGGAATAGGCGGTCGAAGAGTGTTCTTTACAATCCCCCCTAAATGAACAATATTCATCAACAGGGAAGCTTGTAAGTAATTGAAGTAATTAAGCTATCAGAATTCTTCAAGGTTGGTTATGGACTGTTGGTATTATGGAGCACTTAAAGTTCCAAATAGCGTAGTATGGAATGCTTCATGTTATATTTACAGAGATTTTGGTTCCTTAAAAATGTATTAGAGCCTAGTTGTCAACGACATGGAGGCTATGTATTTAACGATAATGATTATTTGGTTCTTTCTCCTTAACAGCTAGCTTTTAAGGTTTTGGTTTTTCGACTTTCCACAAGTGCTTAACAGAATTCAAAATTCAGGCCAACGTTAATCCTTAATTTCTAACCCACAAAATGATAAACGATTTGACCTTGAATAGCCATGCTACTTGCATTTTGGAGAAGCTTATTTGTTATATTTTTGTCTTCTCGTCGAAACAAAACTCTCGGTATAGTAACTCAACTCGGTTAGAGTGACCAATCACTAATGTTTAATTCTATAACCTAAAAGAGACCAAGCACCAAGAAGCTTAAGAAAGAAGCACAAACATCAAAACTCATGCCCCTTTCAGATATCTGTCACAGCTATGACCAAATTGAGAAAAAAAAAAAAAAGCGACTTCTAGAGTAAGATTTAAATTCTCTTTATGTTGTCTTATTCCTTCCAGAAAATTTTTCCTGATACTTTTCTCACAAGATTTTAGCTTTCCTTTTGTTTATTATGATTCCAGGTTTCACTTTTTGTAACTATTTCTCAGACAAAAGTGAGACATAATTAGAGATTTTTCTTTGAGATTATCTTACCAATAATGGCACCACAATGCATGTCTGCATATGGTTCCTCTCCTGTCAATAACTCCCACAGTGAGATGCCAAAGGAGAAAACATCAACCTGTCAAAGTCATTAATCCACTATCTAAATACCCATCAAAAGATTCATAGATTCTTCTATATTTCTGAAATTTATTTGAAAGGTCCTAGTTACCTTCTCAGAAACCCGGCTACTGCTGCCATTCAACAGCTCTGGTGCCATCCATGGAAGGGTTCCTCGTACACCCCCAGACACAAGGGTATTACGTTTGATTCTTGATAATCCAAAATCTCCAACCTAGGAAAGAAAAATTGTTAAGATTCATGGCTAATTAGTGGAAATAATAGAGTGAGTGAGTAACTAGAAAAAAGTGAGTAAAATAATATATTACTCTTGTCTAAGTTGTGTTCTTACAAGAGAGAAGATCAACATATAAAGAGAGGAGAATGGCTATTTTACTCAAGTACCCTTGTTTTGGAAACTTATTCCTCAAATACCCCTGTCTTCAAACAATTGACACAACTGCCCTCGTTTGACAAAGGGTTTAGCGTTTTTCAACAAAGAGGCATCTTTCGCAAAGTCGTTTCCTCCCTAAATGCGGTTTTGCTAATGACGTCATCTCATAGGGAGGTGCTAGCAGCTTCCATGCCTCCACGTAGATTCCGCTAAACGCAAATGCGCCTCCGAATCAGCAAGTAAAAAAAAAATCAGCTGCCACCGTGGCCAAACAGGGGCAGCTGCATCAATTGTTTGAAAACAAGGGTATTTAAGGAATAAGTTTCCAAAAAAAGGGTACTTGAGTAAAATAGCCAAGGAGAATAATAAATGTAGAAGTAGAACGGCTACTCAACTACTCTCGATAAGCACTATATAACAGTATATGTCAGCATATTTCAAAAATAATTAAATAAACAATGTTGCAACGGAAAAAAGAATACTAGAAATTTTCTATTGAGAACTGAGAATACTCCATTAATATGCATCAAGTGTACAATTGAGTTGAGCTTAGCATCTCCAAAATCCTAGAAGAATATTAAGTAAGGCAATTAAATATAATTTTATTAAATCTGACTAACTCCTAGAATGACTATTTTCGTTTGAGAACTGACCGAATGATAAACACTAAAGTATGCAAAAGAAACTAACTAGAATCATGGGTTCATGATTTAGAATGGGCCAGAGGCTATAATATAGCTTGATAGTGTTGGTATTCACTATTCGGAGATAAAGAAAACAGCAGAGAAAGGATTCTAGGATTTAAAAAACAATGAATTTTGTAAGTGGGATAAATTAAAAAGTAAAAAAATAGTTGGAATAAAAATGATAATTGAAAAGATAAGTGCTAGTCCGTTCTTACCTTGCATATTGGTCGCTGTGGATCCCTTAGATTCACAAGCAAGTTGTCACATTTCAAATCAAAATGGACAATGTTTTTCGAGTGCAAATATTCCATTCCAAAAGCTGCATCCATGGCAATTATCAGCTTTCGACGACGATCTAGTAATCTGCATAAAAAGTAGGAGAGTAGGAGTTTTGCTATATGCATACAAGCCTTGATAAATTTGGTATTAACAGAAAATGGACCAAGGCTACCTTTCTTTCTTGAGGAGTACATGCCTAAGAGAACCATTAACCATGAACTCTGTTACTGTTGCTAATGTTCCACCAACCCCATCCGGTACAATTCCATAAAACGCCACTACATTGGGATGGTGAAGATTTGAGAGGATTTGTGCTTCTCTCCAGAAGTCTTTTGCCTAATCAAGTGAAAAAAACATAGCCAGATTCACATATATAGAATATTTTCATAATTTTATAATCTTCCAATAGAAATTTCAAATGATTATCATGTAGATGTATCTTTATCAGAAACTTGTTAGTACATATGACATTCCCTTTTCTTACGATCCAAATATAAAACCTTAAGTTTTAATTGATCGAAATTTGGGAATAGGCACAGTTGAGCACGTAGCAGTAGTAAATAAGAAATCTCCTTTTCTTATGGTCTAAATATAAAACCTAATGTTTTAATTGATCGAAATTTGGGGATAGGCTTGGTTGAGCACATAGCTTACAACTTACAAGTTAGTCTTTCATATGTCTCATTTGAGTTTGGGATCACATATTCAACTCTCATTCCCCCTCCCCCAAAAACCCTTTAGGACTAATCCTAGCTTTACTACCCTTGCTTTAAAAAAGATCGGGGATAGACATAGATAGATGGGACACTGAACAGGCCATGATGGAAGAAGAGAAGGAATCTTAACTAAACTTAGTTTCATCCTTCCACTTTATTACAAGAGGAAAGGTTAAACCTGTAATTGTAGACAAAGATGCAGGTGATGTAAGTTATTAATAAACTAGAACTTGTTGAGAAGAAAACTGCTATAACAACTCACCAACCGTTCTTGCTCAGAAGATCTCCCTGCAAAGCAGCTCTTTTTAATTCTTTTTATAGCAACATCTGTTCCCCGCCATTTTCCATGATAAACAGTTCCATAAGTACCAGATCCTAACTCCAGAAGGTCTTCAAGATCAGCATTCCTTATTATCTGAATGATATAATATATGAAAAGTCATTCATAGGAGGAGTATATGATGTAATGCAGAAAAGAACATAGAGAAACAATTGCATTTAATAGCAGTAGAGTGCACTTTAATCAAATGATTTACAATGGAATTTGGATTTATAATTTAATAGTAACTGATAGAAACATTTCCATTAACTGTGCATTTAATTATCTTCTAATCATTATGACAGTGACCAGCAAAGCATAGAGGTCAACTGAATATAGAAAACTATGGTCACAAAACAACGAATTAAATACCGAACTTGCAAATGATAGAAATATGTAACACGATGTACCAAAAAATAAATAAACAATGGTGCACTTTAAGTAAAAAAGGAGACCAGGAAATCTTTTACTTTACTGCATGACCTGAGATTAAAACCTTAACCCAACCCCACTGCCAGCAAAACTGGAAGCCTTAAACAATTGATCAAGGCTTCCAAATATAACCAACTGAGGCCATCATTAAGTATACAAAATTATTTCATGTGGGCATTTATCAAATCAATTAAGGAATAAGCAATTCTAAATTGCCACATTTATAACAGCATTTCACTAAGGAATTATAACAAAAAATCTTCATACATGATGAGAATGAGTTTAAATCAGAAACTAGATCATTCATTCTTTACAAGGATGCTGAACATGAAATGAACAGTAATGTCCAGATAAAAATATTTTAAATCATGAAAAATGTAAACCAGGATAGTTAACATTTCAGCGAGGGTCAACCTGCAAACCATATATGCTGGCTTCCATTTCTGCTATCATTGCATCAGAAAGGAATTCATGCTTGTCTGTTTGATCATCTTTAACATCCTATAAATGAGAATAAGAGATTGAGAAATTGTACAGAAATTATCATAGACTCTAAAGTGAGTTCAGTATATCCTACCTCCAGTTCAGAATCTGGGACAATGCTTTCTCCTTCTGTATGAGCAACGGATCCAATATCACTTCCAACATCATCCACAGCATACGGGCTGTGTACCACCGAAGACTCAATATTTGGAGAAACACTAATCACATTTTCTACTGCGACAAATGGCTGTGTTCGGCTTGCCTTATGACACCATTGTATATTCTTTGACAGATCTGACATGTCTTTAACTTTTGACTTTCCAGACACAGGTTTTTCATGCCTAAACAGATCAATGATTTGATCTGTACTGCTCACCGAGTCATCAAGGAAAGAAGGTGCCTTTCTAAAAGAAGTACTCTCGCCTGCAGTATTAACATTCATTGGCAAGTTGAACTTTGCACCACAATCAACATGAGGTGAAGCAAGGTGCAATCTAACTGAGCTTAGTGTTGGAGTTTCATGAAAGCCTGAAGCCAGTTGGTTTTCAGAAATCTGAATTGGTGCACATTTAAGAGAGTCTGGGTTAATTGACCGCTCAAAGAAATTATTGCCCATATTACTTTTGTCAGAAGTGCTTTCTTCGTATTTTAATGGGCCATTTAAATCAAATATCCTTGTCAACGAGGAGTCAATATCTTGTTTACCATTCAAACCTTCAGCTAATACACATTTCTTGCCATCATCAGTCCTTTGGCTCATATCAAGAAGACCAGATAAGCTCTTGTCTACAATACTATTTTGAGAAAGTTCCACCATACCCGATGATGCAGGAATTCTATCCTCAGATGTAACCTCCCAATTCTTTTGAATATTAACCTGAGGATTTGAGTTACCAGCAGGGAAGGAGTTCAAAAGATGCAATCCACTCGTGTTTCCCATATCAATTAAGACTGGTTTCTCAACATAAACACTTCCATCATTTCTTGGAATGCAATTATACTCTTCAATTATATTCATCTTTTCTAATTTAACAGAGTTATCTTGAATATCCTTTGCAAGAAAGCTATAGTCACTTAAGCCAGACTGTGCTTTAGAGTACCTATTTTCAGTTGAAATGCTATCATTATAAACATGACAGTTCATTCCTAATGAATCTGAATATGGAGAAGAAGACGTCATTTCTTGCCTTTTGCACAGTTCGGCTGAGTCACCTTTTGGTATCTTACTTTGTATTTGGGGATGGTGGTGAATGGGATCATGTTGAAGCTCCATAGGATTCCCTTGTGAGACATTAGAAAATAGGATTGAAGATAATTGAGCATTTTCAAGGTTCAAGGAAAAAGATTGGCCAATTCTTTCTTGTGAGCAGTAACCAGACCTAACAGCACTCTCGTGCAACTGTGAATCAGAAAAGGCATGTGGCAGACCATAAGGGGAACCAGAAATTCCATCAGATTCAGCTTGTTGACATATTGGATCTTCCAAACATGAAAGAGGATTTCCAATGCAGATTCCGTTTTCCCTATGAAACAGTCTTTCATTGAATAATTGATCCTCACGACCATCACGTGGATTAACATGTACTGGTGTCACAAATTCCTTGCCAAGATTGTAATTGCCAAAATGCTGTCCATTGGGCATCTTGGACCGATCAACAGCTCCATGCTGAGGGTATTGCCAATCAGCGATGGCTGTGCTGGAGTTCTCAGGGGGTAGCTGAGCAGTAACAAATGGCACATTGCTTTCAGTACTTCCCCGAAACGGGTCATTACCAAGAAATTGCACATAACCTGCACTAGAGCCTGATACCTGAATAGGAATAGGGGAAACTGATGAGCATCTTGGCAGACTCAGGGAATCATTCAAAAACCCATCTCCATTTAAAGAATTAACAGATCCCCTGGCCTCAAAGGCAGAAGAGGGATTTGGAGAAACTTTCTGAAAAACTGGAGCGAACTGACTTGCTTCATTGGTCAAACTCTTCCCACCAATGCTTTTCCTTGAACTGGGATCTGCTATACCATTTACGGCAACAACATATTGGTAGTCGGGATCACTTTGCTGAATCATGCTCACTTCGGATGATGGTGTCTCTTCAGATTCAGTCAAAGGAACTAAAAAAATTCTAAGTCTTTGAGAACCTTCAAGCCTTTCAAACCCCTGGTATTCCTCTATCATATTTTGAAGATCCTCATCAGAGGAAACAGATATTAGAGCATCCAGATCCTCCCCCGGAAGCTGGTATTTGATTGTGTGAGGTTGCCTGCAAATACCCGAGGTCTTCTTTACAAGCTCTTCCCATGATAAATCCCTTCTTATAGATATTATTCGGGTCTCTCCCCCTACATATCTGAGTTTCCCATCACTAGGCCTGGGTAATATTTTTCCACCAGAGCTGCATAGAAGCTTCATTTTCCAAGGCAAAGAATCATCTAAAGTTCCTGAACCAGAAAATCCATTAGAATGAGAAGATTCACATCTGAGAAGGGATGATACAACTGGTTTGGCACCAGGTTGATCACCAGTTGATTCATGAACTGTGTTCCTCATATCACGATCTCCAAGAACCATTTTGGGAGCCCCATTTTTCATCTCCTGAGCTTGCTTATTTAGAGAAAGAATTTCAGCCATCTTAGAAGCACTGGAGTCCATTCTCTTCAACCCTAAAATATTAGTAAGTTCTTCATATCTCACATGACCATTATCCCTACTCAATACAAACCTATGCTCAGAAGATCGAGATATATCAGGTAAATCAGGAACTCTTCCAGAAGAAACTCTATCATGACCAATATTCTCTGAAAACCCTCTCCCACCCGCTACAACAATATTATTATGCACTTTCTGTCCTGTATCTGAACCACTACCTAACTCAGGCTGGATGTGTTGAGTAAACATGCCAAGGTCCTTTGCAGTGTCGGTACCTAACTTGTTACCTGTCTTATTTTGTGCCCTATCAACAGTTCAGTTGCTCAAGCTACTAAATCTTTTTACAAAATACTGGTATAGTAATAAGGCAAGAAGTGTGACTGGCTCACTAACACACCGATTCATCTCCAAAATTTTCATCCCTAATGACAGCCAAATTCTCAAGAGGAGTGGGACCACCAGCAGTTGAACTCAGAATCAATCTAGACACCAGAACAAAACATAAAACTACACCTTTATCTAACTATCTTACTGCACAAACACATATGCACAAAGAAACCAATCCTGGAATATTTACAAATGTGTATTTACAACGGAGTTGAGAGTAAAAAAACCGCCAATATCACAAGAAACTTCTGATAACCAATGATTGATTTGAACTAACTTCCGCAACACTTCAATCAGCATTTCAGGCTGTGTATCAAAGGAATTAAATGAAAGAGTTATCAGCCAAAACATTCCAGATTGAAAGCAAGCAGTAAACATTCTCAAGCAGTTCATACATGAATTCAACACAGATATCGTGAATCAATCAAAATCCCAAATTCTACAGTTTGTAAAAGTTCGTAACCAAGGAAACAGTAAGCATTTTCAAGTTGTTCATGCAAGAATTTAACATCGGTATCAATCAAAATACAAAATTTTCCATATATATCAAAAAAAAAAAAACACATATAGCCCTTGTTCAAAAAAAAAAAAAGGGACCTAAAGCGGTAAAAGCAAGAATTTTCAAGCTTCTCACACAATTCAAACACGGATATGTGAAATCCAGAATTTTCCATATTTAAGAACTGGAGTTGGATCAATTGACATAAACTGAGGTAGGTTTAAGGTTGAGGAAGTAGAGGAAAAGGGTTAACGTAGCTTACGCATCAAGGCTCAATCCGGAGCTTCGGATCGCAACATTGGCGAATTGGCGAGATTGAAGCAACAAAATAACACACGAAGGTCTTAACCATGGAAACGCAGAGTTGGATGTTGGATCTGACTCAACAAGAACCAGCACACACACACAATCTCTCTCTCTCTCCCTCTCTCTTTCTGATTGCGCAATATTCCTGTTGCTTCCAATGCTCCTAGGTGGACAGATGCATTCTTTTTAGTCTGGATTCTTTGGAATATTTTGGAAAGAGAGTAAATACTCGCAGTTGGAAGTTAAATATCTTATTGGCCTGAAATTTGGGCTTACCTTTAAATTGTCCTCTTAAATTCAAAGATTATGTGTGTGTTTAGTTTAGCTTTTGCAAAATGAGGTTGAGTTTAACTTGATTATATTAGAATTGATTTTTATTAAAATTGAGTTTGTTTTAACGTGATTTTTGTTTGGATACTTTAGTTTAAAAGTGATTATAATTGATAAAATAATGTTTGAATAACAATAGTTAAAATTATTTTTAGATGTAAAATTACGAAAAAGGGTAAACATTAGATTAAATTTTTAATATTATTTTAAAAATTTTTATATTACAGAATTTTAAATTATAATATTATAATAAATCACACATAATATTACTTATATATATAATAATTATAATATCTAATAATTATTTTTTATAAGATAATATCTAATAATTATAAACTATAATAATAAAAGATAAACAAATTTATTAAAATTTAACAAAAATAACAATAAAATGCATGAAATATAATGTTAGAAATATATATATTTGAACATCTAAAGTATCATCTATATTATATTATAAACCTTTTGTACATACTATTTATTAAGTCTACCTACCAAATTAATTATTCCACCACCTATATATATATATATATATATATATATATGGAAACAATTCAAATGCACCATGGAGTACCAAATTATATGGTTTATATCCATTGATTCAATGCTATAAAGCAACTTTAAAGCTTTATCAATGGTTATAAACAATGGAGTACTAAACTCCATGGTATTTTTGAATTGTTTATATATATATATACTCAATAATTTATTTCAATTAAATAAATTCACTCAGTAGTTTTCTTTTATAGCCTTTCAATTTTTTTTGTATAATGAATAATTACAATAAAAATGTTAAAATACTCAAACTATATAAGCACATAAATTAATCAAATAAAATATATGTATATTTTTTTATGTCTATTATAGTATATTTTTTATTTAATAAGTAAAATTATGTCAGAAGAAATAAATTTATATTGGTAATTGAAGATGAAGAAAAAAAAGTACGAAATAAGTGGAAGTAAAACTATATGATATTGATATTATGGAATATTGGAATATGAAAAAGAAAGGATAATTGAGGAAATGAAGTTTGTAATAATTCTCAACGTGAATAATTGAAAGCAAAAGTTATAAAATGTTGCTTCTACTAAACGTACGTTTGATGCCAAAATCACGTTGAAGAAAAATCATCCAAACAAGTTTGGTGCAGCGTTCAAGGCTTTCAAACGAGCTTCTACGCTTCCAAACTCTAAACCAAACATGCACTATCTTACTTGAAATTTGCCTTTGTCTAACATGAATCTGATTCATGGTGGATTAGGTGGAATATTCTCAAATAACTGGTTGGAAGTGATTGTGATTTTACAATAAACAATAAAAATAAAATATAAAAAAGATTTGTCCATGAACTTGGTCCATTATAGATTTGTCTTTCAAATTTATAGTCATGACTTATGTTGATCCTTGTGTGAATCTCAAATGTGGCTATTAATTGTTCACGCTAGATGATGCGTGTGCATCTTGGGTTGTTTTTAGCTTCAATTTCTCTTAATTATTGTGATAATCTTGGTGTATTATTGTTATTAATTGATCAATCAAACAAACTTAATGTTCTTTGAGTTGTTTTTGTGTTTTTAGATGATTCACTAAGAATTACAAGTGTTTAAAGATCAAATAGAGAGAGATTGAAGAGAGGAGAACGAAGCAGAGAAGAAAAGAAGAAAATTGACTAAGTATCAAGGCCCACGTATGACGTGGAGAGCCACGTTATACGTGGGAATTAAAAGCCAAAAGCCCAAATTGGGCAGTAGCTACACGTTATACGTGAGCTCCCCACGTCATACGTGGGAATTACAGC
>JASCZI010241831.1:56255-77305 GCA_036250425.1 Stylosanthes scabra | reverse complement strand
GGAATGGTAATGTTGACAAGTAGAACTTGAAGTAATGCAAGAAAACTTGCAATGAAGAAGGTGAGAATATGAATGAACAAACAGATATTGACACCAAAACTTGTGTAATCTTTAACACATTTTGATGAGACTTTATGCTTTGTGCCAAACTAGATGCAATATTTTGGTACTTTATTTGATCCATAGTAATATAATATAATATAAGATATGGGAAATTAAATAAAATTAAAACCAAGGAGAAGGGTGGTTTTAGTTTTTTTTTTTTTTTTTGGATTTCCAAATTGGTGAGTGTATGATAATGTTGAATTTTAATGCTATGAGAATGGTTCTATATATAGTGGTGGTAGCTAGATATGTGTGTATGATTAATATATTTATGAAATTACTAAAATGCCCCTATATGTGTGTGTGGGGCAAATTATTGTGAGGCAGATGGCAACGTTGGATGATGTTATGGTAAAGTCTCATATCACCTGCTCTTCAGGGATTTTGTCATGGAATGAAGATAGAGAAGAGAGATATATAATTGAATTGAATTGAATGGTAAGTTAAGTAGACAATTTTCAAACTACTATTTGCCTCACAAATTGGCCATGGTTATCTTCAATAATGTTCTCACTTCTTTGAGTTGGACTTGTCATGTGGCAATCTTATATTATGAGGTTTGAATGAAGAACCACCACAATGGTAATTAAAAATTATTAGAACAGATATTCATGGTGAGTATTAACTTAGGTAATAATTTAATAATAATCACTTAAGAGAAAATGATATTAAGTGGTGGATGATGTGTTTGTGTGTTGTGTATTTGGATTTGTGTTTAATTAAGTGGCAAAACATGTTGATAGTGAGTTAGTGACTGATGCATAAAAAAATAACATAAAAAATTTGCAATGTTTAAAGAATGAATGAAAGTTTAAGATTATATGGAGGCTCATACAAAACCTTCATTATTTATGCTAATATCTATACATAGAAAATCGTTATCTCCTGTATAGTAATTAATTTTTAATTTTATTATTTTAAAAATTATTTAAATACATAAATCTTATTAGATAACTTTATAAAATTTTTCACAGCATCGATATATTAAACTTATTTATTAATTATAGATGATTCAAACTTTCTTATAGTTTATAGGAATCTTATCATTAGTATGTTGAAATTTAGAGGATGATTAAGTATTTTGGTATAAGACTCATTCATGATTATTGTCACAAAAGGAGCATTCTAAGTCATTCACAAAAACATCAAATACATAATAATTTAATTAATTTGCTTCTTCGTGGCATGCCCTTAAATCCTCAAACATGTTTAATAATTGTTTATGTTCATGTTAATTATCATTATTATTAATATTATTATTAGTATTATCCAAATGCACCTAACAAGAACTAAAAATGTTTATAATCTACACATGGAGAAAAGAAGAATAAAAATAGATAATGTCAAAAAAGAAAAAAATAAAAAGATAAATAGATAAGTTTTGGATTGGAAAAAGCATATAAAGCTTGAAGAACCTGGTACCCTATCTAATCTTTTTACAACATTGATCATAGGACTTCTAATTTTTAGATATTTAAAGTATTTCATATTCTTACATGACAAGGAAGGGATGATGAATGGGATGTGTATGTAAAAGAAACTTTGGAACCCTTGCTTTAATTTTTTCCCTTTTACTTTTTCCTTTTTGTTTTTTTGTATTTTGTTTTTTTAAAACTGAAAAACTTGTAAGCATCATCTGGCAAAAAGAACCAAAGATAAATCATAAAATTAACCAAAATTTTCGGCATACAATAATAACTTCCACAATTAGAGATCTTTATGATAATTACAAAAAGGTGTTGGTTTCACATTTTACAAAAATGTAATTAAGGAAATTAAATTTTAGAGAAAATATTGGAGTGATTTTTTCTAATTGTTTCCAAAAATAATATGTGTAATACTGATATGTTGCCGAAATTTTTTGGGTCTTTTCAGATACATTGATCATATAAAATCTGAAGAAAAACATGATAGAAATAGAATCATTTATCCTTTTCTTTCTTTCTTTTTTTTTTTTTCTTTTCTTTAGGTATGGGTCGAATCATTTACGTATTTTTTCAAAGAAAAAACTTAAAGGGCCTTTTTATTTTAATTTTAATATTTTGGTCAGATAGTCAAGAGAATATGAAATTAACTTTCTCTTTCTCTCGTTTTGATGACCAAAAAACTTTCTTTGGTTTTTTTCTGGGTCAGATCTTCATTGATAGATAAATGGGCCATCTCAAGAGAGTAAGTGATGTTTTTTTTTTAAAAAAAATGACAAAAGAAAAAGTTTACCCTATTTTTGTCCCCAAACCTAAACCTAATTTTTATTCATAACACAAGTCCATGGAAAAAAAATTCCTAACAATTTTTTGATTTCTCATTATATCTCTTAGTTTGGTAGGTGGAATACTAATTCACGGTCAGTCTCTTGCTACATACACAACGCAAATAAATTTATAACATTTTTTTTGGTGTAGAAATAAATACATAACATAATATCTCCATTTTGCATAATATTCTCTTCAATATTTTTCTTCTCATGCTTTCAAAAACGAGTTTTCTATGCACTTCTTGTTTTTGGTGTCTTAGTTAGGTGTGTGCGCGGATCGGATCGGATCTGAGCAAAATCTCGATTCGATCCGCACAATTTTCATCGGATCGGATATAATATCCGCATTTTTAGCATCCGTATCCGAATTTGATCCGCAAATCAAATGTGCGGATCGGATCGGATTTCGGATCCATCCACTAAGAATAAAAAAATAAATAAATAACTAATTTCAAGAGAGAAAAATGAAAAATATAATCATACAAAACATATTTTTCAACTTATTTTCTTATATAACATTAAATCAACAAACTCGAAATAATAAAAATTAAAAATAACAAACATACATATTAAAAATTGATATAAAAATCATAAAATATGTATTATTATTATATATTTTTTATTATTTATTTATTAATATACGGATCCGCGAATGAGCACTTGATATCCGAAATCTGTACTTTTTAACATGCGGATCGGATCCGATTATTGTGCAGATCGAATTGGACCCGCAAATATTCGAATCGAATTCGATTTTTTACCATGAATATACGGATTGGATCCGATCCATGCACACCCCTAATCTTAATTTTCTATGCGCTTGTTTGCCGCAATTTAACCAATCCATACCATATGCCAAAAAAAAAAAACATACAAATAAAATGCATAAGAAAATTTCATTTACTAATGTGTAAGGTGGTTAACGAGTTAAATTCCGTCCCAAAAAGCTAAATTAACAATATTATATTAACAAAACACATATACATAACATATCATATATTATTTAATAATAACTAATAAGTTATATATATATATATAGAATAATGCTAGAGTCTTAGCCATTGATCTCCATTGATGAAACTCTTGCCAAGGAAAGGCCTTGCTTCTTCATAGTTGAATGCTTTTGACCATGGCACTCTCTCTTTCCTATCTGCTCCTCTTCCCATGTTCTTATATTCACCAAACACTGCAGTCCTGCACAACAATACTTACATTTATAAATGAACATATATGAATCTGATATGTATATATTGATTTAGAACTTATTAGAAGTAGGAAAAAGGATCATGTATACCGAAAACTCAAGTGTTTGTATTTTTAGTCGTTGATCTTAATTTATTTTAATTATAAAATATATAATAATTAAGATTAACGGCTGAAAATACAAGAACACCTGAGTTTTCGATATACCTATCTGCTTCTTAAAAATAGAATAATATACTTTTTTCTTTCTGGATGGTTCCATTCAGACCAGCCTTGAGGATTGATGATGTCATCCATGTAGCAATTTGAGTAAATAACTCTTGAATAGTTACCCCATGCTCTTCCAAGGTACACACTCCCACTCCCTCTAATCTTGCATCCAACAAATGAAAATCCTGTGTCTTGTTTTGCTGAATCCCTGTGATGTGCTGCAATTGCTCCATAACTCTCAGCTATTGACTCAAGCCTACATTTCTGTGTTCATCATCATAAGTTACCGAATCAGATAGACCTAATTCAATCTCGAAAGCTAGCTAAGCAGAAAAGAAAAGAGTAACATATGATGATATGATACCTCATAGAGTGATTTAGCACTGCCAAAGATGAAATCAATCTTTCCTTGGATGTAACATTTATAGAAGTAATGTGTTCCTGTGTTGTCTAAGAGAGTGTCCTGTGTTCCTTTGACCTTAACTTTATAGAACATGGCTCTGTTACTGTTCACCCTCAATGCCACTGCTTGCATTCCATTTCCACCAGGCATTGCAACCACTGAGTTCTGAAAAAAAAAAAAAAAACCAACCAAACTTTCATTATTACATGTTCTTGGACATAGTTACATCAATTTGCCAATATGAAAATTCATGTGCAGTTAACTACATGTAAAGTTAGATTACAATTTAGTCAAACATATTAAATAATATTTTGAATAAGGAAACTTCACATAAAGTCGAGTCGACTTCACCGAGTATTTACCGAAAATTAAAAAGAGAAATGTGTTATGAAATTATTTACCTCAAAAGTGACCTGAGATGCACAGAAATAATCAGAATCAATTCCAACAGTTGCTGAACCATAAGTTCCCAATGCTTGGCCATTAGGGCCTTTATCAGATGATTTGCTGTTCCAAGTAATCACAGCACTTGCTGTTCCATTTCTTTTACCTATAAATGAAATATAAGGCTTGCTTTTTGGAACAAGCACTTTTTCCCTGCATAATTTTTATACAAACAAAGTCAAATCATGAAACACTTGTTAGGTACCAGAGTAACCGGAAGAGAACAACGCAACTAAAATTTAAAGTCTAGAATAATTTGGTAGTTACACTTACCTATAAGTTCCTGGGAAAATGTAAATTTTGACCCTTTCTTTGTTGTGATCTGGAACCATATTGACAGCACCTTGAACAGTTTTTGAATGTCCCTTATTACCATGTTGATCAACCACAATAACTCTTAACTCTTTCTTTGATTTCAATTCCAAACTTTCCTCTCCCACTTCCAAATCCTCCCAACTAATGTAGCTATTCACATCATTGTTACTATCACCAACATTATTCCCATTGAAATAACCTCCTTCTTCTGCTGCTAAATTCACCTGAACCTTCGTACTCAAAACCATGATTATTATAACAAAGAAGACCATAATATCTCTAGGAAACAAACCCATCATCATCACCATCATTCATGAAGAAGAAGACTTCTTTAGTTTTTCAAGAAACTCTACTGAGAAAGGGAATGATATGAAGAAGAAGAATAAATAAAGCTTATAATGGTAACGGTTTATCTTTTTGTTTTCTTAAGAATTGAAGGAAGCGTGGAGTAGCTGAATACAATAAATAAAGGATGAAGAGTTATATTATGTGGTGCATGAAAAAAAAATAACATAAAGTTTATTAATAAATAACATAAAATTAAAGAAAACATGGGCTAGTTTTAATTGTGATTAATTGAAAGAGGAACAAAAAGAAACTTTGTACTTGTGAATATAATTAATATAAGGCTACAATAAAGATCATCATAATAAATGAAAAAATTAAATTGAAGTGGTGGTAAAGCAGGAAGAGTGTTGTGTAACTAGATGATGATTGTGTTGATTTTTAAAGTTGAGTCACATTCATATAGAAAGAATAGAAGATCAGAAAAGAGGTTGGTGCCAAATTTGATATTATTAGTTTAGAAAAAAATTAAAGAGAGTTAATTGAAACTTAAAAGGAAGAAATTGCATTTGTGGTGACAACAAGAAGAACGGTTTATAGCTTCATTGGTGCAACATTGGGTGTAACTGCCTCCCACTATGTCTATGGCTATATTGGAATTGGATCTTATTATTTTCTTCATCAATTGATGCATTCACATTCATCAACTAAAGATTTTTTTTTTTCTTTTCTAACATTAATTTTTTTTTTTAAAAAAAAGTTCAAACTCTCAAAAAAAAGAAAAAGTACGTTAGAGTACATATTAAAAAAAAACATGAACACATAAAAACTTGAAAAAATCAAGACAAAACACCAAAACTATCAACTAAAACATATAGTAATTACTGTTGTTTATGAGTTAGCACAAAGAAAAACAAATTTGAAATGCCCCATTAAAGGAAAAGAGTTTAGTTTTGACGTATTAATAGCGTAAAAAAATTATATGATTATTTAGTAACTAATTTGATTTATATTTTTTATAATTCATAAAAAGTAAATTTGAAAATTATTTAGTTTATTTATGTAGTACACATTTGTTGTGTAGTAAAATTTATTTACAGTATGAAAATTAAATTCTATAATTTTGACTTGTTGGTTTTTTTTTTCTTTTGGTAGATAATTTTGGAAGTTATGGTTGAGCTACTATAAATGCTAATATTAAAGTGTGATTTTATGAAAAATATATAATTGGATAAACTACCATTGAGAATGATTCTAGTCTTTAAAACAATGATTATATAAAAGCAACACTTATTCTAATATTTGTTTTTTTGACCTTGCTTTTTTTAAAAAAGGAAAATTATTCTCTTTTCTCTCTTCTGGTTTGTTAGAAAGATAATATAAAGAAGAAATTTTAAAATAAAATATTTAAATTGATTTAATAGAAAAAAAATTTGCTGTGGATACTGTTGTTTAAATAGACAATTTGGTAGGAACTTTTTAGACCATTATTTTATTTTAAAATTATTAATAATTAATGCAAGGTGGATACTCAAATGTAGTTAATTTCATGTGAAGTTGTTTGTTAATCACCTTTAGATGAATTAATATGTTTGACCAAAATATAATCTAACGGTATCAAATGATAACTTCATATAAAGTTATTTGCACCTGAGTTACACCTTAATGCAAATAGTCGATGTTGATGTTTTAAAAAAACAAAAAGCAGAAAATTTCCGAAATAAATTGCAATTTATTAATAATATTGAAAAACCAATTCATGATAATTGGAAGTAAAATAATCACAATAATTGTAGCTATCATATAATGATATGACTGTAGCGGTTACAATATCTTGTCTAGGATATGTATAGTGAAGAATATTTGGTATGGGTTGTTTTATTTTATTTAGTACCTTCTTTTTAATGTATGGGATTGTAGAATACCCAAATCATTTCAAAACTCTCCATTCACTATTGTCATTGGCAATTTAAGGTAACAAATAATTACTCAATAGCATGAGGCTGCTTCAAAGTCTTTGTTCATGAGTGCCATTCCCATGGTATTATTCTCTCTCTATAATAGCACACACATGACAAATGGTTCCATCACCTCTCAACCTCTTTACATTTATGGTAACTTGTTGGTTAGGATCATAGATTCATTCATTGCATTGATATCAATTTTTGCACAAGTTTATACGTATCTCTCTCCAAAGTCATGGTGGTGTTACAATGACAAAAATTTAAACCAAACAAGAGGTTATTAGATGAAATTAAATATTATTATTGTAATCTAAGCCATTGATCTCCATTTATATAATTTGTATCAAGAAAAGGCATAGCTTCTTCACTGCTCAACTCTTTTGACCATTCTACCCTTCCAGTTCTATTTGATCCTTTTCCATAACACTGATACTCACCAAATACTGCATTCCTGTAAAAAAATATACATAAATTAAGAACATGAATAAATGAATTTTGGTAATACATGACATTGTATATGAAGAGATTAAGAATGATACTGTTGTCTAGATGGAACATTCCAATCACTCCAACCAATGGGGTTAATGATATCATCCATTTCACAGAAGGAATATGTTGTTGTTGAATATTCTCCCCAAGCTCTCCCAAGCAAGATTCTACCATTTCCTTTGATTCTGCAATTAACAAATGAGAATCCTGTGTCTTCTTCTGCTGAATTTCTATGATGAGCTGCAATTGCTCCCGAATCCTCAGCTATCGAGTATAGTACACACTCCTAAAAAATATAATGGTTAATCAAATCGTCATTTTCGTTATTTTAGACATATCAACTAATATGATTAATAAAATCTTTAAAAAATTATAGTTACCTCAAGGCGAATTCGAGTATTAAGTATTTAAGATAATTATAACTGATGATGTAGATGAATCATTAGTCATTACTTGAAACTAAAAATGGAAAGCATAAATAAGTAAGAAGTGATTACATTACATGAAAGAGTGATTTTGCTTGGCCACAAATGAAATCAACAGATCCTTGGATGTAACTTTGGTAGAAATAATGGGTTCCTTTGTTATCTAGGAGAGTGTCCTGTTCCCCAACAACCTTAACTTGGTAGAATACAGCTTTATCACTATCTACCCTCAATGCCACTGCCTGCCTTCTATCTCCATCTTTCTCTACCAAATTCTACTAATAAATCAAACATAACAGCATAATCTTGTACACCTTTAAACATTACTTAATAACTGATATTAGAACATAAATACAAATTAATACTATAAAATACAAAATATGAATTCTAAAGTAAATATGTCAAACGATACACGGATACAGATGTACAAATCTGTTAGATCACATGATCAATTTTATCTGGCACAACTTTCTATCTATACATGCGTTGAAAATCAATGGCTATCATTATATTTCTATACCTCTACGGTAAGAGCAGTTGCACAGAAGAAATTAGATTGAACCCAAAGAGTTGCTGTATTAGACATGCCTAATTCTTGCCCCTCCCATGAACCTTTGTCTGATGCCTTTGTGCTATTTGTAATAACAGGTAGTAGTATGCCACTCCCACTGTCTGTTACATTCATCATCATCATTGGTTTACCTATAAATGAAATATATGGCTTGTTTTTTGGCACATGAACTCTTTCTCTGCATAAACAATTCAACATTAACTAAAAGAAGAGTAGCAACAAATTTAAGGTGCGTTTGATTTACTTTTGTATTTTCTATTTTCATTTTTAGTGTTTTTCGAATTTTGTGAAAAAAAAAAACAGAAAACAGTGAAAACAATAAAATCACATTTTCTATTTTTTTTTTTCTTTTTTCTTTACAAAATTCATAGAATAGAAAACAATTAAAATAAGAACAGAAATTAAACACACTTTTAGTATAAAAATGACAATAACTATATATGTTGTTTAACTTAGAACCTGTAAATTCCGGGATATATATAAATCTTGACTCTTTGTGGGTTGTTTTGTTGGACCATATCAACAGCACCTTGAACTGTTGTTGAATCTCCATTACCAGCTTGATCAACAACAAAAACTTGTCCACCATTATTATTGTTGTATGAAAGACTCTCTTCATCAACCATTAGATCATCCCAACTAATCATGTTTATGCTACTAACATCATCACCATTTACCATGATAACCATAATAGCCAGCAATAATAATAATAATCTCTTGTTATAACTACTAGTCATGATAACTAGGTAAGGTAATAAGAGAATAATTAGAAGGTGGGCTCGTAAGTTTAAGCATAGGATAATTGAATGAACTAAGGCAAATATAATTAATGGAGGAATATGAAACTGTTAAAGCTGGAAACAACTCCTCAACAACAAGTGCGGTTGTACCTTGAAGGACTAACGTAGCCATTCAATGCAAAACAAGATTTTTTTTTTCTAAATTAAAAAAAAAAAGTCCTTTAACATGAACATAAATATTAACATTCTCTTCAAAACTTTTTTTTTTAAAAATAAATTATTAATATGGGAGTGATATTATTATTTAGCATAGTCAAACCAAAAATTGCGTGAGGTTTTCACCTTTTCTTAATTGCCACTTCATTAAGACATATGGTCCATTTAGAACAATAAATAAGAATTAATGTAAGTATTTACCTTTCTGCAATTCTGCCTTTTCCAAATTCCATATGCCAAAAAGCTGCGCTAATGTAATTGTTTTTGCCTTTTCGGTGAGGCCATTTTTTCCCCTTCATTATCTATAATCTATAACTTCATATTTATATTCGAGATGGCAATTATTTATTCATTTCTTACTAATGCTCGGAAAAAATGTCATATAAGTTATGCTGCATTGGTTTTGAGATGATATTGAGACTCAAATCCAAAATTTATTACAATACCAGAAAAAGAAAATAATGAAATGTCATATGAGATACGGTTTATTAATTTTGAGAAAATATTGTATCGTCATTTTAGGGCTGAATTTGGAAGAGAGATTGAGACTGTGAGACTGAAACTTAGAGACTGTGACTGGAAAAGTGATATTGAATTAAGATTTAAGTTTATTTATTGTGTTTGGTTTAAATTTATTAAGAGATAGATAATGGAAGGTAAAGATTGAATTAAGTGTGTAGAGAAAAAACAAGGCTAATATTGAAAACTTTAATGTTATGTGAGGGACGTTATTAAAATTTCATGCACCCTCCACAGGCTAGGAGACCATGCTCCTTACCACCCAGGCTATCTCGGAAACGACAACAAAATACTCAATCTTAGTCTCAGGAACCAAACGCTTCCTAATAGACATTTTTGTTTTTGTAGAATGTAAAAAAATTGAAATTGGGCCATATCTTTTTGGTCGATAAATTGGGCAATATCTTAAATAATGATCGCATGAAATCATATACTTATATGTTATGGGCCTCACGTAGTTACACATCGGCCCAAAATATTTTTCTTAAAAATAATAATTTAGAAAAACAAATGGATAAATTTCTTCAGATAGTGTAGAGTGAGCTTCTTCAATCTTCACCTGAGAAGCTTCTTCTTCAATGGCGATGGTTTCTTCTCTCTCTTTGGCACCAGTTGCTCCTCTCTCCCTCTCTGCCTCTTCTTCCACGCTCTCTTCCAACGCAAAATTTGCGTCTCTGTGCTTTCATTCTGGTAACACCTGCAAGCTCAGAACCCCTAAGCTGCTTCACTCATCAACTAGGGTTTATGCTGCGCCTGAAGTTTTGGAATCCGAGGAACCGCTAGACCTACCTTCGGAAACCCTAGGTGATGATGAATCTGACGCCACCACGTTTCAGGTCTGTGCATATCGCATTTCTGAATTTAAATTCTGATAATTTGAGCTTATTGGATGGTGAAATTGAAAATTGGAAAAATTGCGCAGTGTAATATAGAATTCAGCATTGTATGAATTAACTTGGTCTATGATTTTCGTTTAGTTTTGTGGATTCAATTATAGATTAGGATAGCATTTTTCTACCATTATGAAGTTGTAATGTTCAAGGAATGGATAAACTAATGCAAGTTTCTGTTTAGGGTATAAGATTGGAATGTACAGTTGACTTGTAAATACTGATAGTGATTTGTAAATATCTGAATTAAACATTTATGTAGTGAATGAAACAACAATATAGCCCATTCTTACTAGATTGAGTTGCATACATGAATCAAACAATGCTATTTGGTGATTTGGTCTTTGTAAATTCACAGTTTTGGAACTGAATTACCAAGAGAGAGTTAAGTAGAAATCGTATTCTGTCAAAAAAAAGAAAAGGAAAAAGAAAATGAAATCTGACTTAGCTTTGAACGAATGATATCCTTTCATACTTCTCCTGTGTCAATTTGGTGGCTTTGTTGATTTTGTTGTGTTGTTTTCTAAGGTTGGAGACTCGGACACTCGTACCACTTCCTCAATTAGCATTGGTGCAGATCCAGATGCGGTATACTCATCAACTCCATTGCTTTCCTTAATTCCTTATCGATTTCAGTTTATCTGAAGTTTTCCATCCATTTTCAGATGGCACCTAAGCAGAAAATTAGAATCAAACTTAGGTCTTACTGGGTGCCCTTGATAGAGGATTCTTGCAAGCAGATACTAGATGCAGCAAGGAATACCAATGCAAAAACCATGGGTCCAGTACCGTTGCCAACTAAGAAGAGAATTTATTGTGTTCTTAAATCGCCACATGTACATAAGGATGCTCGATTCCATTTTGAGATCAGAACACATCAGCGTCTCATTGATATTCTGTATCCTACGGCGCAAACAATAGATTCTCTGATGCAGCTTGATCTTCCTGCTGGTGTGGATGTAGAGGTCAAGCTCTGAGGCTATCAACATTTTAGGGCGGGTAAGCTTCAACTCGCCTATTAATGGTTAGGAAATGTCATTTTTTAAAAGATACAGGCATTTCATTGCAATTATCATTTTGTTTTCTGCACTTAAGTCCCTAGCAAGGTTTCCAAAAAGCACCTGCATTAGAGTATATAGAGATTTCTATATACTCTACTGTGTTATGATGTTGTGTAGTTCTGTATCTGGTATGTACATTTCGTTTTTACTAGTAAATTATGCTCATGATGCTATTTTTATTGGTTTGAAAAGCTATGCATGATGCTATTCCCTTGCAAATGCTGTCTCCTTTACACTTTCTGGCATTGTTTGTTTTTCCATTGATATCAAATTTTATTATGGTTTCAAGGACTGGATTTTGTTACTGGGAAAAGTATCTGGTGGAGGACACAAACATGATTTTCCAAGTTGAAGGCACAAAACATGCATGCTGTTCTTACTGTTGATTCTTCCCTTGATAGAGAGCTTTGTTGAATTTGTATTGTATGTAATGTGATTAATCCACAAGCAAATTAAGTGTAATTTATAATGAAGAAATCCTAGAATCTTTTGTTTTTTACAAGTTACTAATGAGTTTAGTGCTTAGTGCTTATTGGGTGATTGGTTCTCAGCATCTCACAAAATACATTGGTGAGATTTCATTACAAAAAGGTAAGAACACATGCCTTTGTCTGTTTCTTTTCTTGTCCTTCATCATAGCAATTCTTAACCAAACTTTAGGTAAATGAATAAAATAAAATGATAAGTTAATATAAATATGAATTTACGAATTAAAAAAAAGAGGGCGAAAATGTATTTTGCTTGACCACAATTAGTGCTGCATCTTTTTTTGGTTGGTTTATATTGAACTGTCAGGTCAAGAACATGATAAGCTTTTGCTTTCTAATAATCAAATTCAAAAATTGTGCAAACGAAATTATTATACGATTTTGTAGGCCCTAGTCCTTTCTGACCATATATAAGGAGTATATACAATACAAAGCATCAAATAATACATTATTTGGTAAAAGGGAAAAAAACTGTATATCCAAAATTCCAAATGGAAAATCTTTTATGTTTAGAGGTTGCTATCCATGATTTCCCGTCCACATACATGATACAAGGAAATGTCAATTGTGGACTGGATATATGATGGATTTTATTATCATTAATTTTTTATTCCCAATAAAACATTATATTTTTTATGTGATGAATAGTTATTCTATTTATCATGGATCAAATTATACTTTTACCATAAAAGAAGGCTCCATAATACACAGCATAAAGCTTAAAACCTGAAATGGGACAAAAGATATGGTATAAAATAAACTTAAATAGTTTAGTTAAATATATTAAATTATATTTATATAGTATTTTATTATTATTAATTATTATCATTTTTATATAATTATAAACACGTCTTCACATTACCAATGATCTAATTTGAGTAAAGACAAACAAGTTTATTATTTTTTTGTTAGTAGTTAATCATCAAATTAAAAATTGTTGACCCTTTTGAGCTTGAATATTTCTCATAACAAATTGTTATTATTTATTATTCTAATTGTAATGTGTACGATGGTGACGTAAGGGGTTACATTACACATTAGGAGTGTGGTCAAAGTGAAGGGTTATGAAGCAAAAATGGACTTCCCTTTTAACATCTGAAGAAACCAACGATCATCCAAGACTCAATGTCTTCAATATAAACATTTCTTTTTAAGTCAATATATCTCTTTGTTTCAGAAGTTTTAACATTATTCAATGAGTTTAAGACTTTAAGTCGAGTTTAATTTTTTATAAATTTATAATAAAAAATTACCCTAATAATTTATAGACCGCATAGTTTATATATTAATTCAGTATTTTGACCGGATCTCGATTTGATTATTTATTTATTTATTTTAATAACACTTATATATAGATGGGTGGATATCTTATCTCCAAAATTATCAAATAACTATTAAGTATAAAAAAAATATTTTATTTCTTTTTCTGTTTAGTTATTTTTAGTTTTTGAGTGAATATTTCACCTTTTTCTTTTTTTTTTTCAAATTAATACTCAAACAGTTTAGATTTGATGTTATATAATGTAGAGTGCTAGATTCTGGTTTCCACCATCTCTCTCACTATCTCTCATTCCTTCTTCTTTTGGATCACAAATCATTGTCTAAAACACTAATAATCATTTTCTTCATAAACATTCCTTTCCTGCCAAACCTACTTTCCCAGAAATTCTTCAAAACTTTTCCAGGAAAATCAATCATGGTGCTCATGGCAGGGCGCTCCCTCACTTCCCTTGTCAACCCAACACCAACCCAATTCTCTCTTCTCTTCATTCTCAATCCAAAGTTCTTAACTTGCCACACCCCTTTTCCTCCTCTCACTCCTCTTCCTTCACCCAAAACCATGGCTTCTAAGTCTTCTTCAGAAACAAGTTCAAAGTTGACCAAAAATAATCCAAGGGGTTACTCCAAAATCTTGAGAAACAGTTTCAATGATGGTGTTTGCAAGTACCAGCAGGTGAAGACCCTTCAAACCACTCCTACTTTTGTTGAGGAAGTTAGAGAAATTGAAACTGTGGATTTATGGCTGAAGATGAAGGAAGAAGCTGAGCTTGATGTAACTGAGGAGCCTATTCTGAATAGTTACTACCAATCCTCAATTCTGTCTCATGAATCATTGGAATCTGCTTTGGCCAATCACCTTGCTAACAGATTAAGCAGTGCAAGCCTTCCAAGCAACACTCTCTTTGATCTCTTTGTTGGGATCCTGAAATCTGACCGAGAAATCATGGATTCTGTGAAGGATGATCTCAAAGCAGTTAAGGAAAGAGACCCTGCTTGCATAAGCCATGTGCATTGCTTCTTGAACTTCAAAGGCTTCTTAGCATGCCAATCTCATAGGGTTGCTCATAAACTCTGGCTTCAAGGAAGAAAAGTGTTGGCAGTTATGATTCAGAACCGAGTCTCCGAGGTTTTCGCAGTGGATATTCATCCTGGTGCTAAGATTGGAAGTGGGATTCTGCTTGATCATGCAACTGGGTTAGTGGTTGGTGAAACTGCAGTGATCGGTAACAATGTGTCAATTCTGCATAGTGTGACTTTGGGTGGAACTGGTAAAGCTTCTGGTGATAGGCATCCAAAGATTGGTGATGGGGTTTTGATTGGTGCAGGAACTTGTATTTTGGGGAACATTAAGGTTGGTGAATGTGCTAAGATTGGTGCTGGTTCTGTGGTGATTAAGGATGTTCCTCCTAGGACTACTGTTGTTGGGAATCCTGCTAAGTTGGTTGGAGGCAAGAACAATCCTGTTAAGCTGGACAAGATGCCTAGCTTCACCATGGATCATACTTCACATATTACTGAATTTTATGATTACTGTATTTAGATTTTTAGCATGTTTTTTACTGTTTAGGTGTTTCAGGATAGAACATATGGAAACAGGAGACAAGGACCAGATAGAAAAACTCTATCTTAGTCTCTAAATTTGTCTCCAGATAGAGATATTTCGCCTATTTCTCCGAATAAGTTTGTTTATCATGTGTTTCTGTATTTCTGTCCTGAGATAGTTACCGAATAGGCCGGCTTAGAGTCGAAGATTGAAGCATGGTTTAGGTTTATATTCTTGATTTTGGGGAGGGTGGCTTCTTGTTTGTTATGTAAGAGAGAATCCATGTTCTCCGGCTAACAACAAAGAAAGCGAAATAATAACAGCTAGTGCCCTCAGAACCATTGTATTAGTCTATCAGAAATCTATACTATAGTATTGAAGAACAACAAAGCTATATCTATAATATTCATGGCTTTGATTGTTGTTGTAAGGTTCCAGAACCACCCTTTTGTGATGAACACTACATGAATGTAGGTTGTGTTACTTATATAGTATCTTACATAGTATGTTCTTGTTATGTGGTTATCCTTGTTGGATACTAACCATGAGAGATATGCTGGTTTAATTAGATTGCAACCAAATTGTGTGCAGTTATATATTAAGATCAGTAACAATGATAGATCAATTACATGACCTCTAATGGAGGATTATTATTATTTCTCATGATTCCCCATGGTTTTGAGTCTCATGATCTTGATATCATTGATCCTAAAAGTGTGTTAGAGACTCAAAACAAAAATTGCACACCTTCAAATAATCTTCCACAGGGTTCATATATAGGAACTATCAAGCTTTGGTAGCATACATCACTTCGCTGGCCATAGTTTCTCTTCGCCGGAGATTGCACTGAGACCTTGCCTTCTTGCTGCAGAAGTTGAACTCTTGAGCTGCAGAATTTGCTTCCTTCACAAAAGTGGTTTCATGTGATTAGTGGAGAGATGCATAAAGTGAAGGAGATGTATAGAACTTGTGATATGATTCTTGATAATATCATCATGAAAACATCAAAAACCAAGAATGTTGATAAAGATGGTAGTCTTCTATCTTTTGATTGAAGACAACTCCCCTTTGTGATTCCCATTTCCTACAATGCAGGCTTAAAATCCAAGCCTCAGCCTTGTTTTGTAAGATGAAAAAAGTTTAGGGGAACAGTTTAAGGAATATATGTTTAGTCAAATATATAGGTAGGAATCCCGCTTTGTGCACGCGGCAACTCACTGGCAAACGGCATATCCTTAAATGGGGAGCTCAGATCCGCGGCGAATTAGTACTTGACTTGTCAGGTTGAGAGATACCGTGGAAAACAAATCAAGGTGAGTTATGTCTATTATTATGTAGGTAGGGTGGCTACTAAAAGATTGCCCTTATTTGAAGCTATGAACAGTTCTGAGTTAGTTACTAAATGTAGTTGGAGTTTGGCATTACCAAATATAGATCATTAATAATCTGCTATTTATCTAAATTGTCATTTGATAATATATATCCACTCAATTAAATTTATACCAAACATTTTATCCCAAGTCCCACACATTTAAGTGATTGCAGTTTGGGACTTATTAAGCTGAATTCTATCAAAACCTTTCATCATGCTAAGTCTCATCATCATCATCATTTCAATCTCTTTGATCCTAAAACTGGGAAGAGCCTCAAAAAATCTTCCACCAGGGCCATGGAAGCTTCCAATCTTGGGTAGCTTACACCACCTCATCGGCGGCCTCCCACATCGCCGGCTAAGAGATTTGTCCAAGAAACATGGCCCCATAATGCACATGCAGCTTGGAGAGACATCAGTCATTGTAGCTTCTTCACCTGAGATTGCCAAAGAGGTCTTGAAAATCCATGACCCTGCCTTTGCTCAACGGCCTCAGCTCGCCGCCGCCGAAGCTATAACTTACAGCTACACCAACCTCACGCATTCACCCTATGGAGACTACTGGAGGCACATACGAAGAATTTGCACGCTAGAATTGCTCATTGCTAAGCGTGTGAGATCATTTCAATCCATAAGAATGGAAGAAACTTCAAGCTTAGTGAGATTTGTTTCTAGAAACATTGGTTCTGCTATCAACCTTAGCGATAAGCTTCTTAGCATGACATATAGCATCACTTCAAAGGCCACTTTGGGTTCCAAAAGCGAAGAGCAGGAAAAGTTGTTAATCTGTTGCATGAAGAAGATTTTGAGAACTAATGAAAATTTCAATGTTAGTAACATTTTCCCTTCCCAGAAGTGGCTGCAAGGGATTATTGGAGCCACCAGTGAATTGGAGGAGTTACATAGAATAAGTGATAGAGTTCTTGATGACATCATTGCTGCAGCAACAACAACAACAACCAATAATACTGTTAATGCACATGCTAATACTCTTCTCTCTTTCCTTTTGAGGAGTCTCAAGGATAACGGTACCTCTGAATTTCAACTCTCAAGAAACAACATTAAAGCTCTTCTTAGGGTACGTGACATATTATTATTATCAATTAATCTAGGTTTTCACCTCTTTTTGCCAACCAAATCCAACCAAGTTGTTATTGCGAACAAGTCTTATATATACAACGAACATATTTTTATAGTTGACACAAACGGCTTTTAAAACATGTTCGTTTGCTTTTAAATTCTATGTTCGTTCTAGTAGTAATATTCTGTTTGTGCACGAACATAAATTTATATATTCAACGAACATATTTTATAGTTGACACGAACAAGTTTTAAAATCTGTTTATTTGCTTTTAAATTTTCTGTTCGTTCTAGTAGTAATATTATATTCGTACACTGATAAAATTCACTTGATTTAACTTGATTGGAGAAAAGAAATATACATGTAGCATGACTGTATTATTATTATTATTATTCTACACTTATGAAATATGATCTTGCCACTTAATTTACTTATTTTTAATTAGATATTTATATTTTTTTTCTTTTTAGTTAAATTCTGCCTTATATTAAATTTTGTAATTAAATTTTCTATTACAACAATCACATTAAATATTTCGTTTAAAAAAACAAATATATCATTTCTTATGTTTGTCAGGACATGCTACTTGCTGGAAGTGAGACATCATCTTCAACTATGGAATGGGCTTTTTCAGAAATGATGAAAAATCCAAGAGTGCTAAAAAAGGCACAAGCAGAAGTTAGACAAGTTTTTGGTAACAAAGGTTGTACTTGTAGTTGTACATAAATATTTTATGAGTAAACCCAGTTCGGCCCCTTATTATTTATAATTTGGATACGGTGCCCTCTAATAATTATGAAATCCCAAATCGACTCGTGACAAAATTAAAAACTTGATAAGTTGATTCTCCTAGCAAGTTGCCAAAAGGTAACTAGGGTGATGTGTTAGTTCATGTGAGATGTATCAAATAGCAATGTCAAATAGCATATCGACACATCAGTCTTGAACTAACACATCATCATGACTACCATTTGACAACATTATTAAAGAGGTTAATTTGTCAAGTTTTTCATTTCGACAGAAGTCGATTTGGGATTTCATAATCATTAGGTACATCATGTCCAAATTACAAATAACGAATTACGTGTTTACTCCTATTTTAACTCTTTCTATTAGTAGTTTTAGATATGAAGATTGAAGAATGATATTTGCATCACTTTCTATGAAAACAATGATAGGTTATGTGGAATTGTGGATGAGATGGATCTTGGGGAACTTCAATTCTAAAAGCAGTTATTAAAGAAAGTATGAGACTGCATCCTCCAGGTGGTGCTTTACTTGCAAGAGAATGTCGTGAGACTTGTGAGATCAATGGATACACAATACCAGCTGGAACCCAAGTGCTTGTGAATACATGGGCAATTGGAAGAGATTCCAAGTATTGGAATGAAGCTGAGAGATTCTATCCTGAGAGATTCTTAGATTGTGAAATTGAATACAAAGGGTCACATTTTGAATTCATCCCATTTGGTGCAGGGAAGAGAATGTGTCCTGGCATCTCATATGCTCTACCTAGTATTGAACTTGCACTTGCACAGTTGCTATACCATTTTGATTGGGATCTTCCTTCTGGAGTCAGTCATGAGAATTTTGACATGATGGAGGCTTTTGGGGTTACTATGAGGAGGAAAAATGACCTATTTGTAATTCCCATTTGCCAACTTCATGTGCCAATTGAACAATTATAATTAGTTAGTAGTTCACCAACGCAAGCTAGCACAGATGGATGAGGGTCTGTACTCCTTAACTATCTCTCTCGGGTTCGATTCTTCCCGGTCCGATGGATACTCTGGTGCACACCCAAAAAAAGTTAGTTAGTAGTTAAGATGCTTTGTGGTAATCTATCCTTATTGCATGCTTACTAATTACCAACTAAGAATTTAGACGAATAACATTTGAGGCACTTTGTTGCCGTGCTTGTTGTTTAATTAACATATATAGATACAATGTAATAATCTTTACTTCAAATTTTTAAATCAAAAGAGTTTTACATATAAATAATTAATTTTTTAATTCACTATTTCAAAAATTATCAAACGTATAAATCTAATTAAATGATGATATTAAATTTTTTATTTATCAATATATCAAAATTAATCTAATCAAAACCCTATCAGAGTCTCTAAATTTGTCTCCAGAAAGAGACATTTCGTCGATTTCTCCGAGTAAGTTTATTTGCATTGTCATGTGTTTCTGTATTTCTGTCCTAAGATAGTTACCAAATAGGCCGCCTTAGAGTCGAAGATTGAAGCCTTGATTTTGGGGAGGGTGGCTTCTTGTATGTTATGTAAGAGAGAATCCATGTTCTCCGGCTAACAACAAAGAAAGCGAAATAATAACGGCAAAATCCATGTTCGCCGGAGATTGCTAAAGAGGTCTGGAGACATTGCCTTTGCATAGAGACCTGGCCTTCTTGCTGCAGAAATTTGCTTTGCACCATATGGAGACTAATGGAGGCAGCTAAGAAACATTTTCACTCTTGAGCTGCAGAACTTGTTTCCTTCACAAAAGTGGTTTCATGTGATTAGTGGAGTGATGCATAAAGTGAACGAGATGTATAGAACTAGTGATATGATTCTTGATAGTATCATCATGACAACATCAAAAACCTAGAAAATACTTATCATGAGAAAAAGTCATTTATCTATATTACTAATATAAAACAAACTTGAAGATGAAAATAGAAACCAGGTCCATAATCTAATACAATTTTTCTTGATATTAATTTAGGAAAGCAGCTTCTTAGTTAAGAGCAAACTCTCAGAAAATTATGCATATAAGATTGAACATTGATTTGAATATCACTGGCTATGGGCTATGGCCCTGCTTCAAAACACTATATCCACAAATAACTCAAAATATTAATAAACCAGTTATGAAAAAAAAAAACAATTTACTCAAAAAGTATAATGAATTTACTTTTCTAATTGCAAGATAATATTTTATCTTGCAGATTGCTGAAGTAACATAACTTGTGTCACAGGGAATATTAATTAGTTTGGTGAAGAGGGACCAAAATAGATTGACAGAGTGGTCCACATGGGAATACTGCAATTATAGTAAGACTTCAATGATCACAATAGATACACAAACAAGAATTTCAAACCCTAGTTAGGGCCACTCTACCAGACATGCACAACAACAAAGTTGCATTGATCTAAATATTGAATCACAACACTAAATACTGTCTA
>JASCZI010241831.1:36998-54413 GCA_036250425.1 Stylosanthes scabra | reverse complement strand
TTTAACTGTGGAATGGGTTTTCTCAGAGATGCTAAAAAATCCAAGAGTGCTGAAAAAAGCACAAGCAGAAGTTAGGGAAGTTTTTGGTAACAAAGGTTGGTTTTTTTTGTGATGCACAAACTAAATATCTTTATATGTTTGTATCATACTGTATTACATTTAATATTCGTATTCGTATCTGTGCAACATAGATTATGTTGATGAGAAGGGTCTTGAAGAACTGAAATTTCTAAAAGCAGTCATTAAAGAAAGTATGAGACTACACCCTGCAACTCCATTGTTACTTCCAAAAGAGTGTCTTAAGAGTTGTGAGATCAATGGATACACAATACCAGTTGGAACTCAAGTGTTTATAAATGCATGGGCAATTGGAATAGATCCAAACTATTGGATTGAAGCAGAGAGTTTCTGTCCTGAGAGATTCTTGGATTGTGAAATTGACTACAAAGGTTCCCATTTTGAATTCATCCCATTTGGTGCAGGGAAAAGAATATGCCCTGGGATATCATTTGCTATACATAATATTGAACTTCCCCTTGCACAGTTGCTGTATTATTTTGATTGGAATCTTCCCTTTGGAATTAGCCATGAGAATTTTGACATGACTGAACATTTTGGAAGTACTGTGAGAAGGAAAAATGACCTGCTTGCAATTCCTACAGCCCACCATAATGTGCCAACTTGAATAATAAGTCTGCTTTATTTGATGGCATATATGTCTGATACGGTGAATACTCAGGTACAGTCAACTTCATATGAAGTTATGAAGTTGTTTCTTAAAAAATGTCAGATGATTTGATATATTTGACTAAATTGTAATTTAACGACTTAGAATGTCAACTTTATGTGAAGTTAACTGCATGCGAGTTTTCACCATTTGATAGGTATATATCTATCCATGTTTAATTAAAAAGTTTAATGAATAAATTTTTATGAGTAAGTGTTGTACTAGGAGAATGTTTATTTTTCTAATTGTTTGTATACTTTATTATAGTGTTTTATTTTATATGTTTAGCCAAATATATATAAGTTACAATTAAATGACAATAATGTAAGCTATTGCAAGGTTTTTACTTTTTTTAGAATAGCAAAACAAATCAAAGGTGAGCTATGTCTATTATTATGTAGGTAGAGTGGGTACTACAAGATTGCCCTTATTTGAAGCTATGAACAGTTCTGAGTTTCAGACTAACTAGCAATGGCTAAATGTAGTTTTATTAAGCTGAATTCTATCAAAACCTTCCATCATGGAGTTTAATTTCTCATCATGCTAAGTCTCAAAAAGTGGCTACATGTGAATAAGTGATGAAGTTCTTGATGATATCATATTATCATTGCTGCAGCAACAACAACAAAGACTGTTAATGCAGAAGGTACTCTTCATTCTCTCTTTCCTTTTGAGGAGTCTTCTCCAAGATAACGGTATCCCTGAAATTCAATTCTCAAGAAACAACATGGTAAAGTGAGACATGCTACTTGCTGGAAGTGAGACATGATGTGAAGCTTTTGGCATTACCATGAGGAGGAAAAATGACCTATTTGTGATTCCCATTTCCCATGATCATGTGCTACTTGAACAATACTAATTAGTAAGTAGCTAAGATGCTTGTGGTAAATGGTAATCTATCCTTATTACATGGTTACTATTACCAACTAACATTTGAGGCACTCTTTTTTGGTGTACTTATTGTTTAATTAAGACAGTTAGAATATAATTATCGATAATGCTATATGTATCATTGTCGTACATTTTATTTATAACACGAAAAATATAAATATCAACATAGAAAAATTCACAAAATACATAAATATAACATACGATAACATAGAAACAGTTATGTATAATACAGAAATAGTGTATGTCAATACACAAATCAAAATAAAAAAAAAAGACAAGAGATGTGTGAAAGTGTACAATAATACAATAATATACATAAATTAATTCTAAATTAAAAGTTGTAATAAAAAATTATTTCTCATAAATCTAATTATCCTTTAATTATATATCAAAATTCAGTATTTTCAGTCAATTATTATTATTATTATTATATTATTATTATTATTATTTAAAATAGCATCCAAACGACGCCGTTTTGACTGATCTGAAAACGATGAACACCTTAAATCATGTTATTTGAAAGCCATCGCTATTTTATTCTGAGCTTCTCTTTGCAGAGTTGCTTCTCGTTACTCTGCTTCTCTTCACGTTGTTGTTGATCTTCAAGCGCTTCATTGCTGTAACCATTCACTAACCAAGTGTGCACAGATGAAAGTTCTCTCAAGGAGCCAAGGTCCTTTTTTTCCCCATTGTCCTTATCATCATAAATATGCTCTTTACAATTTGATAGTTTAAGGTTGAAATCTTCTTGTTTGATTGTTTTCCTTTCCTTTTTCTGCTGGCTTGCAGCTCTAAAGCTTCGATTTGTTCTGAAATGCCGGAAAAAGGTTGAGCCTTTGACGAGGAGGTTCTCATCATCATCGTTTTCAAATGGGTTTCCTCCTTCTTCTGAGATGAACGGTAAATTTGCTCCCTTTGTGGAAGAGAATTCAACAAAAGTGGAGGGTATCAGAAAGGCAGTGTTTGATGTGTGCGGGATCTTGGAAAAACGTGCGTGGGGACCTGTCGTTGAGAATGCCCTCGACATGTTTGATGAAATGCTTCAACCAGAGCTTGTTGTTGGAGTGATAAGGAGGTTGAAGGATGTAAATGTGGCATTGCATTTTTTTCGATGGGTGGAGCGGAAAACCAAAGAAGCTCATTGTCCTGAAGCCTACAATGCACTTCTTGTGGTTATGGCTAGGACTAGAAACTTGGTGTACTTGGAGCAGGTTCTTGAAGAAATGAGTATGGCAGGGTTTGGACCAGATAACAATACTTGTATTGAATTGGTTAGTAGTTTTGTCAAGTCGCAGAAGTTGAAGGAAGCTTTTGGGATTATTGAGACTATGAGGAAGCTCAAGTTCCGCCCTGCTTTTTCAGCTTATACTACACTGATTGGTGCACTCTCTGCAGTTCGTGAATGTGATGCCATGCTTACTCTCTTTAATCAAATGCAGGAACTAGGCTATGAAGTAAATATACACTTGTTTACTACACTTATTCGTGCCTTTGCAAGGTCGGGTCGCGTTGATGCTGCTCTTTCCTTGCTGGATGAAATGAAGGGTAATTCATTTCAAGCTGACCTTGTTCTCTACAATGTTTGCATAGACTGTTTTGGCAAAGTTGCCACGGTGGATATGGCCTGGAAATTCTTTCATGAATTGAAGGCACAAGGGTTGGTTCCTGATGATGTGACCTACACTAGCATGATAGGTGTTCTTTGTAAGGCTGAGAGGCTGGATGAAGCTGTTGAGCTGTTTGAAGAATTGGATCGAAACAGAAGTGTCCCTTGTGTTTATGCTTATAATACCATGATTATGGGTTATGGTTCAGCCGGAAAGTTTGATGAAGCATATGATTTACTCGAGAGGCTAAAAAGAAAGGGATGCATACCTAGTGTAGTTGCTTATAATTGCATTCTGACTTGCCTGGGTAGAAAGGGTAAAGTAGATGAAGCATTGAGAATCTATGAAGAAATGAAAAAAGATGCGGCACCAAATCTTGCAACCTACAATATCTTAATTGACATGCTTTGTAAGGAAGGACAGCTTGAACCCGCTCTGAAGGTTCAGGAAGCCATGAAGGAGGCCGGCTTATTCCCAAATATCATGACTGTAAATATAATGATTGATAGACTATGTAAAGCTCAAAGACTTGATGACGCTTGCTCCATATTTTTAAGATTGGATCATAAACTTTGTACCCCTAATGCAGTTACGTTTTGTTCTCTTATCGAGGGCTTGGGTAGACATGGCAAGATAGATGATGCCTATATGCTTTATGAAAAGATGTTGGATTCTGATCAAAGTCCAAATGCAGTAGTGTATACATCTCTTATTAGGAATTTCTTCAAGTGTGGTAGGAAGGAGGATGGACACAAAATTTACAAGGAGATGATGCATAGGGGTTGTTCTCCTGATCTAACGCTCCTTAATATTTACATGGATTGTGTTTTTAAAGCAGGTGAAATTGATAGAGGAAGGGCTTTGTTTGAAGAGATAAAGGCTCAGGGGTTAATTCCTGATGTTCGGAGCTACTCAATTTTAATTCATGGTCTTGTGAAAGCAGGCTTTGCAAAAGAAACATATAAGCTGTTTTATGAGATGAAGGAGCAAGGGCTACATTTAGACACACGCGCTTACAATGCTGTTATCGATGGGTTTTGCAAGTCTGGTAAGGTCAATAAAGCTTACCAACTGCTGGATGAAATGAAGACAAAGGGTCTGCAACCTACTGTTGTCACTTATGGATCTGTCATTGATGGACTTTCTAAAATCGATAGGCTTGATGAAGCATATATGTTATTTGAAGAAGCAAAGACCAAAGGTGTTGACTTGAATGTAGTGATCTATAGTAGTCTTATTGACGGGTTCGGGAAGGTTGGAAGGATTGATGAGGCATATTTAATTTTGGAGGAGTTGATGCAGAAGGGTCTGACCCCAAACACATTCACATGGAATAGCCTACTTGATGCATTGGTGAAAGCTGAGGAAATCGATGAGGCTCTTGTCTGCTTCCAGAACATGAAAAATTTGAAATGTTCTCCAAATGAAATAACTTACAGCATTATGATAAATGGTCTTTGCAAGGTCAGAAAATTTAACAAGGCTTTTGTGTTCTGGCAAGAGATGAAGAAGCAAGGGCTAAAACCTAATACCATCACATACACAACCATGATAACAGGACTTGCAAGGGTTGGGAATGTTCAAGAAGCAAAAGGTCTCTTTGAGAGATTTAAGGGAAGCGGGGGCATGCCCGATTCAGCTTGTTATAATGCTATGATTGAAGGATTAAGCAGTGTCAATAAAGCAATGGATGCATATACACTTTTCGAGGAAACTCGTCTGAAAGGTTGTCGTATTTATAGCAAAACATGCGTCATTCTTTTGGACGCACTTCATAAGGCTGACTGCCTTGAGCAGGCAGCAATCGTCGGAGCTGTCCTAAGGGAAATGGCAAAGTCCCAACATGCCACAAAATTCTCTTGAGAATAAGTTATGTGTGTGTGTGTGTTGTACTGGTATTGGTGTGTGCCGTATCGCCCTTCATATTGGCTGCTCAGGCAATTTGTCAGAGAAATTGAAAGACTTCTGATGTCACCACTTTGTGGATAATGTTAATGACTTAATGGTCTTAGCTCCAAGGTAATTCTTACAAATTAAAATAGTCCTTCACATTCCAGAATATTTATCAGCTATGCATACTATTTTTCAAAGTATTGTGCTATAATTTACTTTTACGCCTGATGTTTTCTTTCTGGGAAGGAATGCATTTGACTTTTCTTTCATCATGTTTTGTCCTGTGTGCAATAATTTTTAATTATGGTTGGTTTCTCCATAATAATGTTTTATTTTGAAGACTAGCATGATTGGTTCAAGGGGAATTGTTAATGTGTTTATATAAACTTATTGCAGGGAACTAGTACCCAATCAAGTTACACCTTCCTTGTATTTTTTCCATTCTTGAAGACTATGTACACAAAAAATTTACTGCCTAGTCTTCAAGTTCTTTCTATACTGAGGTAATTCTTAGTGAGATGCCAATTTTTGTTATTTGGCAACAGTTATAACATCGTTCTTTTTTGCACTCTCTTAATTTCCTTGAATGATTATTGAAACCATAGGAGAATGCTTGTTAACATTTACATGGTATTGTAATGTAATGAGATTTATTGGCGTCCTGTATGATCTTATCTTATTAATAATAAAAGAAACATTTGAAGTGCTTTTGCTACAACTAATAAGTGTTCTTTCATAGCTTTCTGTTTCTGTTTGTATCATCATGGAGGAGGATACACACAATGCAAATGCTTGAAATTAGAATTTGGGAATGGTGCCTAATGTTAATGTTGAATTCACACTTGCAAGTTTTCTTTTCCATTTTGATTGGAGGATGGTGCCTAATGGGAACAAACCTGAAGAATTTGACATGGCTGAATCCTTTGGATTATCTTTCAAGAAAAACATATGATTTGGATTTTGGAGTTGATTATGATTCCTACCACTTTTCACCCAGCAACAAGCAAACATATGTGTAACTTCTATGAATATACATTAGCACAATAAAATGTAATTTTACTAGCACAAGTTCTCAAATTAAGAAGAATATAAAGTGTGTTGAATGTAAATTTTATTAGAGTATAAATTCTTATCTTTCATTCGTTCATTTTATTATAGTAAATCAGTAATGACCTGTTTCTATAATAATTATTTATGAAGTTAAGAGCTTAATCTGATCTTGACTAAATACAAATATTGAATATATCATAGTGAGAAACTACAAATTTTAATAAAGCAAGAAAATTCTTTTTTTGGACTTGAAAGCAAGAAAATTCTAAACAATAAAAACTCATTAAATAAATTAGAATAAACACTCTTGAATTTTTTCGTTTTGGATATTGCATCTCTTAATGAATCAAAAATCACAAAATATACTCTAAATAATTAAAAAATTAGACAAATCAATTCCTAAAACAGATAAATTGACCCAGAGAATAGGTTACAATATGATGTGTCAGGGGTTGATATGTTCTATTTTTTAATTGTTTAAGGGTCACTTTATGATTTTCGATTTATTAAGGGGTGTGATGTCAAAATCGAAAAAATTATGGAAATGATATTTACTCAATAAATTAATGCAGAGAAAGAATTTCACTGTCATCTACAGTGTATATAAGAATTTTTCTCAATTTTTTCTTAATAGTACTTCATTCTGCATTTGTATTTACAACTCTACCCCTCCTTGTATTTAATTACAGAAGTGTCTTCTCAGTTCCCAAACATCCCTTCAGTTTTCAAACTCTGCCCTTTCAACTCTCAAAGTGCAGTACAACTTCACTGTTCTTCTCTGTTACAACTCACAAGGTACAAAAGCAAAAACTTCTTCCCTTCATAATATTGCTGCAAACTTCGGATCACAGAAGTGCATCATATAAATAAGCATCTTCCTCTTCTTCTTCTTCTTCTTCTTCTTCTTCTTTTCCTCATTTTTTTTTTCAGCATTAGACAAAGAAAAGGCAAGAACTTTTTCGAACCCCGCTTCTCTTTTTCTCTAAATTTCGAATCTTTTTACCCTTATCATGTCATTCCAACCAAAAACCGAACCTGGGTCCCCCGTTTTCTCATCAACCAATGACAAAAGCTTGGCGACGAAGAGCATTCCTGAGCTCATTCAAGTTCTTCGAGTTTCATGGCGGACAGAAGAATATGACAAAGTTGAAGAGGTTTTGGTAGCAAAAGAGAAAAACTTCAAAGAGAAGATTGATAAACTTGAGGTGAAGTTTCAGTTTGAGAATCTAGCTAGGATTAATGCTGAAGATCAATTGAAGAAGAAAAAGGAGCAGTGTGAGAAGGGTGAGAAGGCACAAGTACGTTATGAAATGTTGTTGAAGGAAGTGAAGGAGAGTGGGTTGGACAAGAAAACCATTGAGAATTTGAGGAACAAGAACAAGGAGTTAGAGTGTGAGAATCTTAGGTTGTTGGAGTTGAAGAAGAAATGTGAGGTTGAAGGCAATGCTGTGGATGGATTAAGGAAGAAAGTGGCTGAATTAGAGGCTGAAAAGAAGAAGAATTTGGAAACCATTAATGAATTGAATGTTGAAATTAGAAGGTTGGTGGATCAGAATTTGAAGGCTGAGCTTAAGTTTGTGGAATTAATTGACAGGGTTGTGAAATTGGAGGAAAGTACAGAACTTTTAATGAGTAATGCTGAAGAGAGTGATACCAATGAAGCTTATCCTGGTTTTCCTTCTTCTAAAGTCAAAGAAGAAGTGAAGGAGTTCAATGATGAGATGAATGTTGATGATCCTGTAGTACCTTTGCAAAGAAGTAAAGATTTTCATCAATCTCATGGTGCATCTGGTATGGAAATTCTGCTTCTGCTTCTCTTATGATTATCCATTTCTTGATTCTTGATTGGTAGTATTTGATTAATTATATACCTTTTCAGGTTTCTAGGTATGTAGGTCATGGTTATGTTTAATTGAGTTTTAAGAGCTACATAAGAACACCTTGAACTAGTCTTTTGGAAGCTACATTAACAGAAAATTCTGCCTTTTTAAAACATATTTACTTTATAGAAGGTGAGGGAAATTTCTTGTAGTGATTTTACTATAAGCTGACCCAAATTGACAAGTTTCCCAAACAAAATTATGTGAATAGATTAGGGTTCATTATTTGTGCTATGTTAACATCTTGGCTTGATTAGGAAAATCTTGATTGTGGCAAGTGAGTATTACATGAGTTTTATGGGTATTATTGTTGAAATTTTCTTTACCATTTGTTGAGTAGATAAGAAAATTGATCAATTTATACAAACAAGATTACAGAGTTTATTTTATCCAAACTTGATGAATGTATGTGTTATACATTCAATTACACGAAATGGTTGAGATTGATTTTTCCTAAACAATGCTGCAACAACTATCGATATTATTATATATTTCATTCGGGTTATCCAATCTAGCATTTTTCAATTTCCATGCTTTTGATGCAGATGTGGGAGGATATAAATTGGAAAATGTCATTGACATTAGTGACAGCGACAGTGACGATGATAATATCCCTATATCACGAGTAACGCAAGCGAAGAACTACTGAATCTCTCAAAAGAAAGCTCCCATTCTAACAATCTTGTTCCGACAGTATGAGTGGTAGTTATTAGTTAATCATCCTGTGGAAAGGGAAACTTAGGAAAGTTAGAGGCACATAGTTTCTGCATTATTAGGCTCCTTTCTAAGGTATAATTGTTATATACACATTCAAGTCAAATATGGTTCTAACTTCTCCTTCAAAAAATTATGTGCAGATTGCTTTCTAATTTGTCTAATACATGGAAGTTTATGTTATTTCTTAGTCTTGAAAACATTTGCACACATTGTATATATTATTGCTTGATATGGAATTGTAGTACATCAATGTTCTGTATAATTGTATATGTTATTTCTAGACATTAGATTACAAAAACAAAAAAGTGGTGGGGTTAAGGACCTAATGGTGCTGCAGCAGAATACTAATTTTTATGTCTCTTGTACTACATTACATGAACTCAGCTACACCATTTTGCAGCCCTTAGGTAGCGTTTATTTTTAGAGACTGGAACGAGGGACTGAGACTCAGTATTGTGTTTGGTTGACAGAGATTAGAACTAAAATTTCAGTCTCAATCAAATATCTCCGGATAGTAGGAACTGAGGACTGAGACTGAAACTTTTAAAAAAAAAATTTATTCAAATATCCTCATTTAACATTAAAGTTTTCATTATTAATATTTGTTATGTTTCCATTAATTTAATTTAATTTATATCTCTCGGTCTCTGTCTCATAATAAATTTTAAACCAAACATAATAATAAACTTAATTTAGTCTTTCAGTTTCAGTCTCCCAGTGTCAATCTCTCTCCTAAACGCTACCTTAATTAACACTTATAGTCGTAGACTGAACAAAATCCAGAAGGAATCAAGAAAATGACCAAACAAAAGAGTCAACCAACTATGCCCCGTATACTCACACTAATCCAAAAATCTTACGCACTGATGAAGAAGAATGCCTAATTAATCCAATGTATTATGTATATATACAAATTTGTGCTTAATTAGTTGTTGGGTTGAATGATTTGGGGTAAAGTAAATATTGGTGTGGTGCCTTGCTTAAAAAGTGTACCGGCACTTATAGATAAATCCAAAACGGCACTTATATAGATAAGCACAAATTATATATAAGGCATAAATTAATAAAGGGGACCTACTATTTAAGCATCCATAACTATATAACTACTATATAGTAAGGCATAAATTAATAAAGGGGACCTACCTGCTATTATTAATATTATTATTATCATTATTGTTACCTAATGAATAGCAGTTTTTAGTTGTACAGTTACAGTACTAGTTATGGCAAGTAGAATTGGGTATGTTAGTTAGAAAAAAGTGACGGGTAACTTGTACAGCAAGTTATATATATATATAGGTAGTCATGTACAGTTAGTTTGTTGATTCATTTTCATTTCTGAGATGTAACTAGAACTTTCAATCTAATTCAGATTCTTTCTTTTCACTCCCACAAATTATCTCTTCTTTATGATCTCCATCTTCTTCTTCTTTTGTTCCTTCCACCTTTCTTCTTTTCTCTTCACATTTGAGCTCACACTCATTCAATTCACTTCTCTTTCAACAATTATTATTATCATTATTATGGCATCACTCCACACTATGGTATAACCACTACGGCAGGCATATAAATAAAGGGGACCTACCTATTAATAATCTATTATTATCATCATCATTGTGTTCATTTATCATCTTCTATATAATAAAGTGCAATAAAATTGTTAAGTATATATTAAAATTAGTCATGATATATTTATATATAGATGTGTTATATAATTTATTTTTAATATATATTTTATATTTTAATATATATTTTATCTCAATGACTGATTTTAATGTAAAACTAACATGGTTATGATAACATTTTTCTAAAAAACTTAAGTTAATAAAAAAATATATATAAATAATAATATCTCTAACACATATTTTTACACAACGGTTTTTTTTTTTTTTTTTTTTAAGATTTGCATGAATTTTTTGTATAGAAATTTTTTACTTTTTATTTGTTCTATACTAAGAATTTTTTCTTTTAAGATTTAACAGGAATTAGATTCCAAATTTTTTCGTCATAAAAACTCTAATACTATACTAGTTGTCCTAAATTCTAAATCCAACTCCTTTTTCTAAATGTGTTTCATACACTCTATAAATAGGACAAGCACTTGTTAATTGGAACTTCATCTTATAATCACTTAATAACTCTCTCTTCTCTGATCTTTCTCTACACATTCCCTCATGGAGAATCATCACCCCTCATCATTATTCTCATCATCCTTACCCTTCTTTTTATTTTCATCACTAATCTTCATCCTTTTCATATCACAAGTTCTCAAATTGTTAGCTAAGAAATCCAAAGCCACAAGCAAGAAAACAAAGCCAAACCTTCCCCCCGGGCCATGGACACTACCTATAATTGGTAGCATACACCACTTCATTGGAAATTCTCTACCCCATCGTTGTATGAGAGACTTAGCAAGAAAATATGGTCCTCTCATGCACCTTAAGCTCGGCGAAACATCGGTCATGGTGGTTTCTTCTCCAGAAGTTGCCAAAGAAGTGTTTAAAAAGTATGATGTCAACTTTTCCGAAAGGCCTAAACATTTAGGTGCAGATATCTTGACCTATGGCTCCACAAACATAGCCACCTCGCAATACGGTGGCTATTGGAAGCAACTAAGAAAAATAGCCACAATGGAACTTCTTAGCCCTAAGCGCGTGTCTTCGTTCAAATCAATAAGAGAAGAAGAGGTAATGAATTTGATAACATGGATTTCTGCTAACAATGGATCTTGTGTTAATCTTAGTGAAAAAGTTGCTTCTTTGACGAGTGCTATCACCTCTAGGGCAACTTTCGGGGAAAAAACCAAGGAACAAGAACAGTTTATCTTGTTATTGAAAAAACTCGGAGAAATCGTGGAACGCGTATTCGTGGTATTTAGTCTTTTTCCGTCTCACAAATGGCTTCATTTTATCAGTGGAGCCAAACGTAAGGCTGAAAAAGTACATAAAGAATTTGACGTTATTATTGAAAAAATCATCCGAGAAAAAATAAAAAGTATGAAAAATAGTGGTGATGAAAATGAGATAGAAAATCTTCTTTCTATTCTCCTAAATATTGTTGAAGATCGTGGAGACTATGAGTATCCTATGACAATCAACAGTGCCAAGGCTATTGTTTTTGTAAGTGTACATTTAATTTGTTTTATTTTTTTATTTATGATTTTTCATTTTATATCCTTTTATTGGAAGTTCGGATTTGTGTATGTCCTATTTTTCACCACAAATTAAGAAAATTAATAACTCCTAATACAGAGAGAGGGGTTAATAATCATATTATATTGTTGGTCCATAGTGTAATAAATTAGTTTTACACGTTATTAGCTAGCTAGCTAGTCAGGCTGGAGTTTTATATGTTGCACATGAAACATGTCTTGCATTTGTTTATTATTATCCATCTAAAAGTCATCATTTGACTTATAGTTGTTACCTAGTGGGATATACTGGTAATGAAATATATTTAATGGTGAGTGATGGCAGACATAAAACCTAACACAATTTATTCATTTAAATCATCTATAGTCAAATTTCTCAATTTCGCTAAATCTTTCATGTAGTTTTGTAGTTTTGGCACTTCTCATTTTGAGGGAAACTCACATGTAATTAAATTCAGGTGAAATAATTGATATTTTAAATTATTAGAATACAATTTAATCAAATATATTAAATAATTTAATACTTTTTAATAAATAATTTCACAATATAAAATTGATTGCACCTTCACCTATCATATTATTCATTCTTTTTTGCTTCTATAATCATCTGAAGAAGAGTTCACATAATCACATAACATTATTAATGTATGGAATGCAATAATAACTAAATAAGGAGTAGACATACAATAATTTATTTTAAAAAAAAAGTTAGGTGTACAGCAATTTTCATTGATTTTAATTAGTATATTTAATTATCAACTCAATTCCTTTAATCTAAAAGTTCAACATCATATTTTTAACTAATATATTTAAACATTAATGATTAACTGCTAGCCAAAAATAGTAAAATATACTAATTATCTAATAACATTACTTTTTATTTAATTTAACATCTATAACTATATATATATAAAAAAATATAAATAACTAATAATTTTATAACCAATAAATTAGTCAACAAAAAATTGAATATCCACAATCATTGTTTGTAGAACATCCACAATGAAAGCTATAGAACATCCAAAACCTAAAACAAAACATCCGAAATATAAAAACAGAACATCCAAAATTTAAAAACAGAACATCTAAAACATAAGGAAATATAACATTCAATTTAAATTACTGATTGACTTTGGCTAAATTTTTATTAGTTAGCTAGTATGGTTGTATATATATTTATAATATCTAAAATTATTCGTTTATTATCTACTTTACATGGCTCGTCACTTCTTCAGGACCTATTTGGTGCGGGAATTGAAACATCATCTGGAGTGATAGAATGGACTATGTCCGAGCTAATGAAGAATCCAAGAGCAATGGCAAGAGCTCAAGAAGAAGTTAGAACAGTATTCGGAGTCAATGGATTCACCAATGAACCATCATCACCATCTCTTGAGAAACTAACATATCTAAAAGCGGTTATCAAAGAAACAATGAGATTACACCCACCATTTCCACTACTCCTACCAAGAGAATGCAGAGAGACATGCGAGATCAATGGATACACCATAGCCGCAGGAACACAAGTCATAGTGAATGCATGGGCCATCGGAAGAGATCCTAAGCATTGGGGAGGCGAAGAAGACGCTGAGATTTTCCGGCCGGAAAGGTTTCTAGAAAGTTCCATTGATTACAAAGGTTCCGATGTTGAGTTCATACCGTTTGGTGCTGGGAGAAGAATATGTCCGGGGATTTATTTTGCTGTTGCCAGCATTGAGAGTTGTGTTGCGCAACTTTTGTATTATTTTGATTGGAAGGTTCCAGAAGATGGAGAGATGGATATGAGTGAGTATTTTGGGAGCACGGCAAGAAGGAAGAATGATCTTATCTTAGTTCCAATTCCATGGAAGAATAAATAAGATATATGATGGGAAGAATTTGAATAAATTCTGTATAAATTATATATGATTATGTATGTATGCATTATGGTCATGGATGGTAAGTACCTTACCATTACGATAATAATTTTAGGTATAGAGAAGTTTATTTTGATGTTATATTTGAAGTGTTTCCATGAAACAGTTTATTTAATTGTCTACTCATCATGTGTCATCTATATTATCGTACATTCGTACAGATATAACCCTTATTTTAATGAACAGTTCGTATTTGTTGAATTTTTTTTACATGTTTCCCTTCTTTGTTGTGACTTTCACTGGATACCCACTGGCCATCCGCGTTGCACGTTATTGTGCTGCTTATTATAACTTTAAAGTCAACTTGCATAGGTTTCGCCGACTATTGTTCAAGCCGTTATTGGTCCATCGGGTTATGGGTCATTTCGGTTGGGTTAGTAGTAAATTAATTGGATTTGTCATTTGTTATTTTAATTTTTAGCTTAAACGGTTCATGCAAAAAAAAAAAAAAGTTATTTCCATCCTTATCAACTATATATTAAGAGTTTTATTCGAGTCTTTCTCCCTATTAAGAATAAAAAAGAATTAAGGCTTGATCCACGTTTAAGATTTTCAAATGGTATTTATATCGAGGCTTTTATTCTTTCCTTTGTTCGTGGGTTCTCCTGTCATATTTGTTTCTATCAACATCTTGTGTTTCCCAACCTCATCATCATCTACTTCCCCAGCATCATCAACACTAAATACCAACATCAAGTGGGTCATCTAAAAAATAAAAAAGAAAGATCTCAAAACTTAAATTTCGAACGTTAAAAGATCAAAACAAAGTTAAATAAAAAGAAGATTAGGTGCATAGCCCGTATATAAAACACTAATTACTTCAATTAATTAACCATAGTTATTTATTTCAAGTATTTCTATGAAAAAAATAATAGTTGAGTCTAATTACAGTGCCACAAACATAACATTTAATTAGTACTCTTTTATATTCATGTGCATTGTTAATGACTTAAAAAAATGAAAAAATTTAGCCGATGCCAATCGGGTAATTTAAAATTCATTTTGCAGACTAAATTATATTTTAAATAAACTAACCAGGAGCTCTAAAATGTTAACAGAGTGCGAATGGAAAAAACTTTGAGACGCTGCCGAGTCACCTTTCACAAGGGCAGCCAGCATTAAGACGATTTTCGAAGGTTGATTAAGGGTAGAGGTTAGATTTAATGAAGAACTAAAAAACACTAATGTATGCGGATTAGAAACTTGACTTTCTCAAAAAGCGACGATATAAGAGCCATCCATAACATAAAATCGTCATGTGAAAAAACTAACAAGCCACTCACTTATAGTTGTTCGATCCTAGACTTTGATTAATTTCAACAAGGAGATTTTCGAAAATTCACGAAGAACAAAATGATAAAACTTAATGGGAAGACCGGGAAACAATATTTTTCTATATATTTAATATAGAAATAAAAGACCTAATTCGACTTAATTGATAAAACAAAAATATATATATATATATATATATATGTGTGTGAGATGAAATAAATATATTATTATTATTCCAGAAGAATGTAAAGTGATGAATAATATTTATTTTTGTGTATTTGTCTTATATTTAAAAGTAACACTAACTAATTTTTTATGCACTTGCATCTCATATTATTATTTTCCATTTTTTTTTGTCCGTTTCTCTTCTTTTTCAAAATATAATCCTTAGATAATTTATAATTGTGAAGTGTTCCTCACTTTTAAACTAATGTTTATATAAAATTAAAATAAATCTACTTAATTCTAATTCTAATATAATATTAATTATTAAAGTTTATTCAAACTTTTAAAATTGAGTTAGATAGGCTAAATGGTTTATTCAAACTTAAAAATGTTCAATTAAACTTAATTAGAAAATTAACTTCTCAATCAGTATGAAATTAAAATAACATATGAAGGCGGATGTAAGACAAATGATACTAGACAAAAATGGCCCCAGCTGAACAGCTAATACTTGTTTAATCCCCCAAAATAATAATATTTACTTAATTATTTCACTCGTCGTTATTGCAAGTCAACATCCATGGACGGTAGATTTCAAGTTTCAACACTATTGAAGGCACCAATTTCATATCGAATAATTTTATTTATACATCAAAATTAGCCATCAAATCAGTCACTGATATATAATATGCATTGAAATATAAAATATATGTGTATTTTAACTCATTTTTAATATATATTTAATATATTTCAATAAATATTATATACTAATTATTAATTTAATAGTTAATTTTAACGTATACCTAACATAACTCTTTTATATACATACACTCGCAAAGTATTTGTATTTTTATTGAAAAAACATGAGGCGACGTATGGTGTCGTAAGTAGAGATTCAACTTTAACACAAGCATCCAATATAATCCCACTACTAGAGTTATAATAATAAAAAGAAACAAATGTTGTATTTGCACCAATATTTAATAATCACTAAATGAATCTACCAATTAATTATTATTTGGTATATTATTATAATTTAAAAATTATATTTATACATCAAAATCAGTCATATATATTTAAAAATTAATTTATATATATTATTGAAACAAATTAGATACATTTCAGAGTATGGTGCTCCAGAGTTTACAACCGTTAATTGAAGAGTTATAAACTTTTATACATTAGAATCAATAATTATAAATCCTGAAATTTAGTATTCCAGAATGTACGTGATTTACTTCCTATATTATTATACACTTCCATATATCTCATTTATAATACAGAAAAAATTATAAATATCAACAAAGAAAAATAAAATTTTTGTGTTTTCGTGTTATAAATAAAGTGTATAATGATACATATAACATTATGATATATTTATATATAATATATATACATATATCATTTTTAATATGTATTTGATATTTTAATATATATTATACACTACTAATAGCTGATATTAATATGCAAATAGCATAACTCATTATAATTAATATTACAAAAAAAAATTATTATCATTATAAGTGAGTAGTTAATTTTTTATTTAATAAAAAGCATTATAATTCCGTTTACAAATGATATTTATGGATGCATCTGTTTCATACTCTATAAATATAAAGAAGCACTACTTAATCGGAACATCATGTTACAAACACTTAGGTCTCTAAAATTTATCATGGAACATCATCACTCTTCATCATTAATCTCTTCCATATCCTTCTTTTTATTTTCATTAATAAGCTTCATGATTTTAATATCACAAGTTCTCAAAAAATCCAAAGCCCTAAGCAAGAAAACAAAACCAAACCTACCACCCGGGCCATGGACACTCCCTATAATCGGTAGCATACACCATTTCATTGGAAAATCTCTACCCCATCATCGCATGAGAGACTTAGCACAAAAATATGGTCCCCTCATGCACCTTAAGCTCGGCGAAGCATCAATCATGGTAGTTTCTGCTCCGGAAGTTGCCAAAGAAGTGTTGATAACCTACGACACCATTTTCGCCGAAAGACCTAAACAAATTGGTGGAGATATCATATGCTATGGTTCGACGGACATAGTCACCGCGCGATACGGTGGCTACTGGAAGCAACTAAGAAGAATATCGTCAATGGAACTTCTTAGCCCTAAACGTGTCCGG
>JASCZI010241831.1:17500-27938 GCA_036250425.1 Stylosanthes scabra | reverse complement strand
TCATTGAATATCCGGCTTCCATAACATTTATTATTTCAACCAAACTAAAACCTACCATAGATATGTTTATTGTGTAGAAAGCAAATAATAGTGACGCTTGTATCATTATTCTAAATCACCCTGTTATCTCTCATAAACTTGCATGGTACTAATTAAAGAAAAAAAATAGTAGATAACAGAAGTTTTTAGGGGCGGTATTTTTTTTAACTGCCGCTAAAAGGAATGTAGTGAGGGTTGACCACAGCAAAATCAATTGTATTTATTACTACATTTGTGCAGTGAATAAAAATAAAATCGGCTAATTATTGGATACAAATTGTGCAAGCTAATTCTAAAGGTGATGATCTATAATAGAAACATCATTTAAAGTCTCCAACCACTAACTAACTATACACATCAAAATTCTTGCTTCTCATAGAATATTTGATATATTATTTCAATAAAAAACTATATTTAATATTTATATCTGTAAACTCTGGAGTCTTCTTTAAGCTTTAGGCGTTATGTCATTTTCTTCATTATTAATTGACTGCTTAATTAAACCAAACATCTATATATCTCTGATCTTATGTGATTTGATAATCAAGTGCATGGATTCAATTCAATTACCATTTTCCTTCACGTCAATGTCAGTGTATGTATGGTCATATCATACCAAATATTGATACATGCAAGAGGATTAGATTATATATCAACGGCTCTAAATACGTAACAAAAAAATGAAACAATTAATGTTCCACTATATTATTATTGTGTATATCATTAGATACGTTAAGAACTAAAATATTATTGTATCAAAACAAATTGTTGAAATAAATTTTAATATCTATTTTTAAAAACCTACAACTGTATTTCATTTTTTTTATTAGTTTATTTATTTCTTTTACTCTTTTATTGAGTATTCTCTAATTTTTACAACATATAACTTATTCACTTTTTTTTTCATTAGTTTATTTATTTTTTTTACTCTTAGATCTTACTTTATTTCTATCCTTTCATGAAAAAATATTAATGGATGCACAGCCGTTTCATCTCTATAAATATAGAAGCACTAACACGTGTTACAACCACTTAATTAGTTCTCTAATTTCTAATGGAACATCATCATCATTAATCTCTTCCTTACCCTTCTTTTTATTTTCATTACTAAGCTTCATCCTTTTCACATCACAACTTCTCAAATTTTTAGCCAAGAAATCAACAACAAACCATCCCCCAGGGCCATGGGCACTACCTATAATCGGTAGCATGCACTACTTCTTTGGAAAATCTCTAAGCCACCATCGCATGAGAGACTTAGCACAAAAATATGGCCCTCTCATGCATGTTAAGCTTGGAGAAGCATCCATCATGGTGGTTTCTTCTCCCGAAGTTGCCAAAGAAGTGTTGGTAACCTACGATACCATTTTCATCGAAAGGCCTAAACAAATTGGCGGCGATATCATATGCTATGGTTCAACGGACATAGCCACCGCGCGATACGGTGGCTATTGGAAGCAGCTAAGAAGAATATCGTCAATGGAACTTCTCGGCCCTAAACGTGTCCGTTCATTCAAATCAATAAGGGAAGAAGAGGTAATGAATTTGATAACATGGATTTCAACTAATAACAATAATGGATCTTGTGTTAATCTTAGTGAGAAAGTTGCGTCCATGACATGTGCAATCACATCTAGGGCAACTATTGGGGAAAAGTGCAAGGACCAAGAAGAGTTCATTTTATTGATGAAGAAACTTGGAAAGGTTTCTCAACGTTTATTCGTTGTGTTTGAACTTTTTCCATCTTACACATGGCTCCATCGCATAAGTAGAGTTCGGTCTGAAGCGGAAAAGTTGCACAAAGAATTTGATGTGATTATTGAAAACATCATTGGAGAAAAACTAAAAAAGAAGAGGAATGGTGGTAGTGGTGATGAATCTAATAATAAGGTAGATGATCTTCTTTCTATTCTCCTAAATCTTGTTGAAGATCATGGCGCCCTTGAGTTTCCCTTGACAATGGACAACGTCAAAGCTGTTGTTTTTGTATGTATACACATCTCTTTCCTCCTCTTTTTTTTTTATTATACAAATTGTGAGTAAAAAAATACAAAAAAAATAAAAAAAAAATAAATGGAAATTAGGTAAGTTCCATATTTTTTAATTAAATAATTTTTTAAATAATTTAACAAATTAAATAAAGTATTATTTTATCATCAAACAATTTTTCACTCGTATTTTAGATATATTATTATTATGTATGTAAGTAATAATATGTCTCTCGATCGATCATTCATATATAAATTAGAAATGATGTTTCTATTGGTAATTTTTGTTTATGTAGATACACTTTTTTCTATACATTATATTTTTTATAGCATAAAAGATAAATGAGTTTTTTGCACTTGTAAAATTTTTAAGTTGACTAAGGTATATTACTTAATTATATGACAACATGTAATATTAATAGATCTAAAAGTGACATTTAAATACCTAGAAAAATTTTAGAAAGTCAATATTTTTTAGAAGAAGGAACAAAAAATCTTAGTTAATATTAACTTGATGTAAGATAAAAATATAAAATATTTTAGTTATTTAATACATTTCTATTTTCTAAATAGTAACATACACTCAATTTATGTTACACATAATGGCTTCAATTATAAAAAGCAATAGAATTAAAGAGGTGTATCATTGTATATTTCTGTACACATTATTTTTAGAACGAAAAAATATAATATTAGAATAAAAAATAAAATACTGATATTTATATTTTTGCATCCTAAAAATATTGTGTGCGGATATGTATAATAATACCTGTAGCATTACTTTAAATATTATATGCACACAAAAAATCAATGATATATATGATTCGTGACTCAGGACATATTTGCTTCCGGAATTGAAACATCATCTGCAATGATAGAATGGACAATTTCGGAGCTGGTTAAGAACCCTAAAGCAATGGCAAGAGCTCAAGAAGAAGTTAGAAAAGCTTTTAATAGTAGTTCTGTTGAAGAACTAACTTATCTGAAAGCGGTTATCAAAGAGACGCTGAGATTACACCCTCCATTTCCACTACTCCTTCCAAGAGAATGCAGAGAGACATGTGAGATCAATGGATACACCATAGCCAAAGGAAGCAGATTGATAGTAAATGCATGGGCGATGGGGAGAGATCCTAAGTATTGGGGCGGCGAAGAAGACGCTGAGAGTTTCTGGCCGGAAAGGTTTCTAGAGGGTTCCATTGATTACAAAGGTTCGAATGTTGAGTTCATACCATTTGGTGCTGGGAGAAGGATATGTCCAGGGATTGATTTCGCTGTTTCCAGCATTGAACTTTGTGTTGCTCATCTTCTTTATTATTTCAATTGGCAAGTTCCTAACAATGGAGAGATGGATATGGCTGAAGAATTGGAAATCACAGTAAGAAGGAAGAATGATCTTATCTTAGTTCCGATTCCATGGAATAATAAGAATAATAATTAATTTATGTATACCAGTGTATATTTTTGTACATATCATTTTAGCATAGAAAAATATAAATATTAATTCAAAAAAATAAAATTTATATGTTAATATTTATATTTTTCGTATTAAAAATAAAGAATTAATCTATGTATATCATTGTACACACCATTCAGTAACACGAAAAAATATAAATATTAACACAAAAATTTATTTTTTTCGTGCTAATATTTATATTTTTCTATATTGCTAAATAATACGAATGTGTACAATAATATATGTAGTATTATCGAAAAATAATATATACAAAAATATGCAATAATATATATAATATCACCGTTATAATATAATAATTAATAATTTAATTTTGAGTCTGATTAATTAAATAACATGAAATAGTAAATGAGCCCTAGTTCATATATATATATATATATATATTTCTCATTACAAGAGGTTTCATACTTTCATATTCTAGTTTTCTTTTAAAAAAAAATAGAAGAACTGCCCCTGTTAGGGGAAGCAATTATACATTGTAATTAATAAATGTTAAGCATGTGGTACCAATTAATTATTTCAAGTCAACACACTATATGTTATGTTGTGTATAAAAAGTATATTAATGACGTATAAGTATCCTCTGCTTGTTGCTAGTTGTTCATATGGCACAAACAGTATATGCCTTTCTCTCATTTATTTAACTTTTTATTGTGATAGAATGATTTTGATTAGGAATTTAAAAAATATATATACATATATATTCTAGAGTCATACCCGCAGGATAATATAAAGGTAGACATACAGTTGATAACTCATATATTATGTTAGTGATTATTTTTATTCTATTTAGATGATAATATTTTTTAATTTTTTATAATAAATTTTTTTAATTTTAAATAATAACTTAATTATTCACTCTTTAAAAATTTTCTAATATTGATTTCATAGTTCTAATATTGATTTCATAGCACTAATAAAAGCCCACAACTCTTAGAAGAATGAAAAAATATGCAATTGAAGTCTAGATCAAATGATTGTACTCCTTATCACAAGGAGGTGCACCTCGATTTTAATCATAGATAAATATAGAATCCCAAATTTTCCTAGTGTATACAAGGAGAGAATGTATGTAAGTGGGTGTATGAGTAATTAGGGTTATCTATTCCAATGACAAAAAAGAAAAGATCAGGAAACAAATTAAAGAAAAGAAAATGTTATGAGGAAACAATTATGACCAATATTAAAAGAAAAAACACCGAGGAAATAATTGAATGCGTAACAAGGAAGAAAAGAAAAAAGGTGCTGTATAAATATTACTTATGAAATTTGAGGTAATAAATAGTCCTTTGAATTTTTTAAATAACTAAATTAAATATTAAATTTATAAGTTATGATTTTTCCCTAATTACTGTTAATACAATATTGTTATAGAGCGTTATAAGATTTAGAACGAATGAATCTTTGAATATCAAGATTGGATCGAGAAAAGAACAGAGAGATGAAGAAAGATAGCTCGCAGTGTAAGTAGAAGAGAATCTTGAAGAACAAGAATTCAATAAGCTTTGTAATTGAGAAATTGAAAGAATTGTGATTTTTGTAAAATTGATTGTAACTAATTCTCTTACATTTATTTGTACACTAGGCTATATATACATAAGAGAAAGCCTAAGACTGATTCTTGATCCAGTCTATTATAAAAAGGGGTAGAAAAGGAATTTTGGTTTTATCAATTAACCATAAATTTCCAAAACACACTAACCCTAGCTAATTCGAGACCCTCACACACACTCACGGCGCAACTTTCTCACATACACAAACCCTAACACTACCTCCAAGCTTACGGCGACTTCGACGACAACCTAAGTTTAGAGCGAAACTTGGAAAACGCCAGCGCTAGAAGTGCATTGGTGAAGATATCGACGACTTGCTCAAAGGTAAGTATATGAGTTACTGTGACTTATCCTTTCAAGACTCTTTCTCGAATAAAGTAGATGTCCAATTCAAAGTCTTTTGTGCGATTGTGCAGGACATGGTTATAGGCTAGATGAACCGCTGATAGGTTATCGCAGAAGACGACGGGTGGGATGGAGCACTATACAGTTGTCGCATTTCAGAAAGCAGATTCTGAATTCATTAGATCTTGGTAAAGGTGACAGCAACCAGCAAGAGCTCTATATTCTATCTCTGTGAAACTGCAGTCGACGGTGGCTTGTTTGGAGGATTTTCAAGAGATGAAGTTGGAGCCATAAAATACACATTAGTTGGAAGTAGATTTTCGATCATCCAAGTCAGTGGTTCAATCTAAATTTAAAAAAATTCAAAAACGTAATCTTTGTTTTTATAAAATTGTAACCTGCCTATAGCTGAGCCTGCTAAATATCATAGTACTCTCTTAACAACGAACTAATATTCATTACAAGGATTTATTATGAATTGATTCAGTTTGTTAGCAGACTAACTAATATTTGACTTGGCGGCCGATTGTAGCATACTAAAGAACGTGTACATATTACTCAATAGTCAATGAAATAGATATATATAGCTAGGCCAGGGATTGTCATATACATTGGGATAATACTACTATACTAAGGGCCAAGTCCACACTACAGTCTAACAATAGTAACGGCATTTATACCAAAATAGTAGCAGCATTAACTACTACTTCTAACAAACACTTAGAGCATCTCTAATTGGATGCTTTTTGGGTATTAAATTTTATTAAAATGATAAATGAATTGAGTTGATATTAAATTATACATTAAAAGAAATAGAGAAAGTGATATCGGTATCACTAAGTTGATACCGTATCACTTTAAAAGAATGCCAATTAAGATGTGTCATGTGTGGAATTTATTAAATGTATGTTAATTAAATAGTATTATGTGAAACCCAAATTGATACTAAATTAAAACCAAATATTAAAGCAATAAATTTCATATTTATCTTAAATCATATATGATCCCACAAATATTTACATAATATTTTATAAGACCCAAAATAAATTTAAAATTAATACTAACACTAAAAATGTTATTTAGTAGCATTAAAGATGCTCTTTATTATTAATTATTACCCCCAAGCTTTTTACTATAAAAGGCATAAACAAAGGGAACTTACATCAAGGGCAGATTTAGGGGAAGCCAGAGTAGGCCTTGGCTCCCATAAAATTTATGAATTTTGTATATAGCAAAGAATTTGTAATAACATATTAAATATCTCATGGTCCAATGGGTGCTTTCAACCTTTTAGAAGGATATGGGATCAAATCGGATTGCCTTCATGTTTTGGTGACTTTTTCAATATTAATAATTGAAAGTGGTGTATGATTTGATGGCTAACTATTTTTTTTTAATAAATTTTTTTTTTAATTTTTATTTTGTATTTCCTTCATTAATTCTTACCTTTATTATTATATTAAAATAATTTAATTTATATATTGACTCCTAATTTAATACAGCAAAAAAATATACATATAAATAATAAATTAAGATGTTTTAAAATTTATTATATAACATTATATTATATAAATTTTTAGTTTTCGACCTCTTTTCATAAGATTTCTTAATCCGTTCCTAATTTACATAGAAATAAATCTCATGTGAGAATGCGACGATAATGATATAAAGATTTTATTATTTATATTCATTCTATTATATACAATATAAATAAAAAACTACACAAGGAACTAACATATATATGTATGAAAAAAGAAAAATAAATACACGAAATATATATTCTTTCTTTATTTAAAAAGTCATTATAATAATTCCTTCTAATACAAATCATACTCTATAAATATCGAAACACTAATTAATTGGAATTTCACTTTACAATCATCACTTAACTATCTCTTTCTCTACGCACTTAATTTCCTCATGGAACATCATCACTCCTCATCTTTAATCTCTTCCTTACCCTTCTTTTTATTTTCATTACTAGGCTTCATCCTTTTCATATCACAACTTCTCAAACTTTTAGCCAAGAAATCCAAAGCCCTAAGCAAGAAAACAACACCAAACCTTCCCCCCGGGCCATGGACACTACCTCTAATCGGTAGCATACACCACTTCTTTGGAAAATCTCCACCCCATCATCGCTTGAGAGACTTAGCACAAAAATATGGTCCTCTCATGCACCTTAAGCTCGGCGAAGCATCAATCATGGTGGTTTCTTCTCCCGAAGTTGCCAAAGAAGTGTTTAAAACCTACGACACCATTTTCGCCGAAAGGCCTAAGCAGTTAATCGGTTCAGATATCTTGTGCTATGGCTCCACGGACATAGCCATGGCGCGATACGGCGGGTATTGGAAGCAATTAAGAAGAATATCTTCGGTGGAACTTCTTGGCCCTAAACGTGTCCGTTCATTCAAATCAATAAGGGAAGAAGAGGTAATGAATTTGATAACATGGATTTCAGCTAACAATGGATCTTGTGTTAATCTTAGTAAGAAAGTTGCTTCCATGACAAGTGCAATCACTGCTAGGGCAACTTTTGGGGAAAAGTGTAAGGATGAAGAAGAGTTCATTTTGCTGTTGAAGAATCTTGGAAAAATTGTTGAACGTTTATTTGTTGTGTTTAGTCTTTTTCCATCTCACACATGGCTTCACCTCATAAGTAGAACTCAGTATGAAGCAGAAAAATTGCATAAAGAATTTGATATGATTGTTGAAAACATCATTGGAGAAAAACTAAAAAAGAAGAGGAATGGTAGTAGTGGAGAAGAATCATCTAAAGTAGAGGATCTTCTTTCTATACTCCTAAATCTTGTTGAAGATCATGGCACCCTTGAGTATCCCTTGACAATGGACAACGTCAAAGCTATTGTATTTGTATGTACACACATCTCTTTTTTCTATTTTGATTTTGTTTTATTTTATTATATTTTTTTTTGGGTGTTAGCTAGGATTTTTGACCTAATTAATCATCATTATATCTATGACTCGTGCATGCATGTATTTATTTACTCTCAAAGAGTACCTAAAATATTTTTTAGATAACTCTATAAAATTGAGTTAATATTAAAATAGAGGTTCAACGAACTGAATTTCAAAATCTAACTTATGAGAGCGATGAAGAATATCTTATATTTATATACTCTCTAAAAGATCTTATATTTAAAAAATACGAGACTTGTAATATTCAGGATATGTTTGTTGCCGGAGTTGAAACATCATCTGCAGTCATAGAATGGGCAATTTCGGAGCTAGTGAAGAACCCTAAAGCAATGGCAAGAGCTCAAGAAGAAGTTAGAAAAGCTTTTGGCAACAATGGATACACAAAAGAATCATCATCAGCTCTTGAGAATCTAACATATCTAAGAGCAGTTATCAAAGAGACACTGAGATTACACCCACCATTTCCCATACTCCTTCCAAGAGAATGTAGAGAGACATGTGAGATCAACGGATATACCATAGCAGCAGGAAGCAAAGTGATAGTGAATGCATGGGCGATTGGAAGAGATCCTAAGTATTGGGGCGGCGAAGAAGATGCCGAGAGTTTTCGGCCGGAAAGGTTTCTGGAAAGTTCCATTGATTACAAAGGTTCCAATTTTGAGTTCATACCTTTTGGTGCTGGGAGAAGGATATGTCCAGGCTTGTATTTTGCTGTTTCCAGCATTGAACTTTGTGTTGCTCATCTTCTTTATTATTTCAATTGGCAAGTTCCTAATGATGGAGAAGAGTTGGATATGACTGAAGATTTGGGAAGCACAGCAAGAAGAAAGAATGATCTTTTCCTAGTTCCAATGGCTTGGAATGATAGCAATAATAATATATAACAACTTTATTTACATTGTAAAAGAAAAAAATATTTGATTGAATTGTGGTATAACGATTGTGTTGTTCATATCAAAATTATGATGTGGATGTGGACGTGGGTTTATTTTACCTTTTTATAGTAATTAATAAATAAAAATAAAAGCTAAAATAGAAATTTGGTTTTTTACGATATCTCTTTGTCCGACAGGTTAAAGACTAATGCGGATTGAAGCTTCATCTAAGGATTCACCGCATACCACTAAGTTATTGCATGCATAAAGTGGAATTTCAATTCTCAACACTTATTTAAGTAGACTAGTGAATTACTCAGTAAATCAACCCAATATATAATAACCAAATTATGACAATGCAATAACAAAAGCAGGTTATTATTTTTTGAGATTATTTAACCAAAATATATCTTTCAATTATTATTATTATCATTATTATTTGAATCAAATAAATAATTATTACTAGCTAATTTAAATAATTATTTTATCGTACTACTATCAGACCAGCTATACTCTATGGTACAGAGTGTTAGGCGGCCAAAGAGAAGAACGAACATAAGCTAAGTGTGGCAGAGATAAAGATGTTGTGATGAATTAGTGGTCATACGTAATTGGATAGAATAAGAAACGAAAATATAAGAGAGAGAATTGGAGTAATACCAATTATTGAAAAGATGGTAGAATCGCGTCTAAGATGGTTTAAACATGTAGGAAGAAGGTCGATAGATTATCCAGTTAGCTAGGAGGGTGGATGAGATGGAAGGTGGACAAGCGATGAAAAGAGAGGAATATCGAAGAAGACCATCCATGAGATGATCAAACGAGACCTATATATAAATAGTCTTTCTATAAACATGCATGATACAAAATAAAGTTCAATAAGATTGTTTAATTCATGTAGCATTGCACCTAGTGGGATAAATCGTATTATAATTATAATGACTATTGAAGAGATCAGAGTTTTGATCAAATGAACTAAAAGTAAATTATTTTAATTTTGTAGGAGAAGAAAATTTGTATTTTATTAAAAAAAAAAAGAGAGTATCGTTTAAAGTTTTTAAAAAGAGTGTGTCATTTTCTCCAATCGCAATTTTAATTAATTCCGCAAGTGTCTTTATCATTGAATATCCGGCTTCCATAACATTTATTATTTCAACCAAACTAAAACCTACCATAGATATGTTTATTGTGTAGAAAGCAAATAATAGTGACGCTTGTATCATC
>JASCZI010241831.1:0-17490 GCA_036250425.1 Stylosanthes scabra | reverse complement strand
ATCTCTCATAAACTTGCATGGTACTAATTAAAGAAAAAAAATAGTAGATAACAGAAGTTTTTAGGGGCGGTATTTTTTTTAACTGCCGCTAAAAGGAATGTAGTGACTAGCTAGTGAGGATTGACCACAGCAAAATCAATTGTATTTATTACTACATTTGTGCAGTGAATAAAAATAAAATCGGCTAATTATTGGATACAAATTGTGCAAGCTAATTCTAAAGGTGATGATCTATAATAGAAACATCATTTAAAGTCTCCAACCACTAACTAACTATACACATCAAAATTCTTGCTTCTCATAGAATATTTGATATATTATTTCAATAAAAAACTATATTTAATATTTATATCTGTAAACTCTGGAGTCTTCTTTAAGCTTTAGGCGTTATGTCATTTTCTTCATTATTAATTGACTGCTTAATTAAACCAAACATCTATATATCTCTGATCTTATGTGATTTGATAATCAAGTGCATGGATTCAATTCAATTACCATCTTCCTTCACGTCAATGTCAGTGTATGATCATAACAAATATTGATACATGCAAGAGGATTAGATTATATATCAACGGCTCTAAATACGTAACAAAAAATGAAACAATTAATGTTCCACCATATTATTATTGCTTGTGTATATCATTAGATGCGATAAGAACTAAGATATGATCTTATATGGCTTGGGACAAACTATTTGTAAAATCTGTTTTTGTCATCTATGCATATTAGAATTTAGTGGTTGGTTTTAGTGATTAATTAATGATGACCATTTTAATCAATGACCACCATTTATATAAACTTGTCTTCATGTTAAGACTATATATATACGAGAACGGTTAAATAATTTAAAATATTTAATTAAATTATCATGATTTGCATATCAACTTTATAAAAAAAATAACTTTATGTGAAAAATCACTTTAATTAATACCATCATTAATATAACGTTTGTTTTTTAATTTGATAGGATCTAAAATAAATAAAGGATTGAGATTCAAGCCAACAACAAGAACCCAAATCATCCTCCTCCTCCTTATTCCCAACTCATGGTTACACAAACCTAGTACTGTCGGCAGCCACCTACACGCCGATGGTAATCGGCTAATTGGGTTGGATACGATGGAGGAAAAGAAATATATATGATACGACTGCCTAAACCCAAAAGGTCCAATTGAAGAAAGCCCATATTACAAGCCCAAAAAAGACAAAACCCATATTATATAGTTGCTAGATCATTTATGAATGAGAAAAAAAAAAACCAAAAGAGTTTGAAAAATAAATAAAGAAATGAAAAGAAAGGAAAGAATGTCGTAAGGAATAAAAAGAAAGAGAAAAAAAAAAAACTAACTTAAGTTGATTTATTAATCTGATTAAGTAAATATTGAGAGTTTGAATTCTATCTTATGCATATACAATAATTTATTAAACTATATAATAAATGCGGTGAGAAAAGAAGATATAATGATATAATATTACTAATTAAGTTAAGTTTAAACTTATTAAGCCTCAACCCAAGAAATGTGATCAAATAGGTTATTAAATGATATATAATAATGTGAAATTTTATAATTGTGATTTTATATATTTACATAGCATATGGTTAGATTGAAAAAACTTAATTAATATTGAATAAAAAGTATTATTAAATGATATAAGAGTTTATGAGTTTGATTTGCACCAATATTTAAATATCCCTCTTATAAACATCCTTCATCGTCAAAATAGCTGGTGACCAAGTGTATAAGGCTAATAGAGTAATAACACATCATAATATCTTTGTTAGCACAATTTTTGATCGATCACTTCACGTCTCTACATCGCTTAGCTTGTTGCATGTGCCCCATAGTTTCCAGATACATGCATCTCATCAACATCAAGAAAGAAATAATCTTTGCCTCACATTGAAACAGAAACATTGTTATTACATATATAGGTTTTTCTTCTAAAATAAAATAATTAAAATATTTAATTCCTACGAACAATAAAACTCACTTTAATTATTGAAATCAATTTTTTTTTTGGGTTTAGACCTAAATCGGTGTGGGCCTATCAGAGTGCAGATCAGCACAGCTGATCTGCGTGCACTTGGATCAGATTAGCTAAACCCTAGCTAATTTGCATATATGGATCCCATTATAAATATTTACTTTTATTGTTTTTTCTTTCATTTATTTATTTTATTTTATTTTTACTATTTAATTTTTATAGTATAGTGTATATTTAGATTTTGGTATTATTATAAAAAAAAGGGAAGATTATGTAGATTATTAGGTTAGGTTTATTTAATTTATTAATTTAAATTTAGTATTAGAATAGTTTTTTATGACATTAATTTAGTTTTTAGTATTTAATTTTATAATTAAGGATGTTTTGATTTTGGTACCGTTAAAAAATATATTAAGATAGTTACATTATTTTAAAAGATGAATTTTTGTTCTCTTACTTTAATTGAAATTTAGTATTATGTTAGTTTAATATTTAATTGTATAGTTTAGAATGATATTAGGGTAGTTACATTTTGTTTAAATGAATTTTTGATCTCGTATTTAATTAAAATTTAGTATTAGAGTTTATTTAATTTATTAATTAAATTTAGTATTTTGTTAGTTTAATATTTAATTTTATAATTTAGAAATGATGTTACTTTAGTTACATTTTTTTTTAAAAATAAATTTTTGATCTCTTACTTTAAATGAAATTTAGTATTAGGGTTTATTTAATTTATAATTAAAATTTAGTATTTTTTTAATTTAATATTTAATTGTATAGTTTAAAAATGATATTTAGATTAATTGTATAATTAATTTAATACTTAAAAGTTGTAGCTTGTGTGGGTAGAAATTAAAAAAAGAGTAGTAAAAGTGGGTATTTATAGTGGGGACCACGCATGCAGATCAGCTAGGATTTAGCTGATCTGGCCCATGTGCATGTAGATCAGATAAGATTGTGCTGATCTGCACCCAGATCGGATAGGTCCACACCGATCTGAATCTAATTCATAAAAAGAAAAATTGATTTAGGTAATTAAAGTGTGTTTTATTGTTTTTAGGAATTAAAGATTTTAATTATTTTATTTTAGAAAAAAAACCTATATATATATGAGAAATTATTCGATATAAAGAAATTGTATACATATCCAAATTGTATACATATCTGTTAGGTTTGATTGAAAATAATGTTTATAAGAAGTCTCACATTACTTAGTGTAAGAAGTGTGTGTGGCCTTTATATTATAAATAAGGGGTTTTAGTTGAAAGTGTTAAGTGTACAAAGTCAATACACATTGTATGACTTTTAAATTCCTTCTTCTACTTTATAGTTTTCTCTTGTAAGAGTGTAAAGAGTGTAGTCATTGAGACAGTGTGGAAGTGCTTAGTGCTGAAGTAGAACATATTGTGATGTATGGTGTAATTCTTATTCCATAACATTTTCATGGTTGTCGTTGGGCAACGACCGTGGTTTTTTTTTTTTTTTTCTATTTTTGGGTTTCCACGTTAATTCTCTTGTATTGTGATTATGTTATTGTTCTTTCTTACTTCTCTATTTTAATTCTTCGTGGAGCATGATTGCGATATCCAATAATATCCAAATGGAATTTCTTTATAAAACGTATCCAATATATATCCATCCAAGCTATTATGTTTTCAGGAATTTCTAAAATCTTAAAACGTATCAATTAAGTATATCATAATAATATATATTAGTAAGTGTCTTTAGTATTTTTAGTTGTTAATTTTGATCTAAAAATATTTTATAATTAAAATATTTATAATTGTTTTTCAAATTGTTAAAATAACATTATGTAATCAATTTTATTAAAATTATTTAATTTATTTTAAATTTTAAACCTTAAATTATAAATTTTTATTTAAATATAAAATTAATTAATATTAAAAGTAATAATTATTAGAAATTAGTTTGCTATGTTTTGTTATACGTGTCAGGGTCTACTCACTATCATGCATGCAACGACGACTGACTCAAGTTTTATTTTTTTTTTTTTGTCGTAAGCTTCAATGATTTATTTTATGTATTGAAAATTTGAAATCAATAATAAATTTAATTTCATTTGACATAAAACAAAAAATAATAAGTGGTGATAACGAAAGAAGTGATTTATATAGAATTCTTTCAGAATATTTATCATATATATTAAGAGTTATTCGAAAACTCAAAATTTTATATGGACCTCAGATTATGGTTGATATTTTTTATTATTAATTTGATTTATAACAATCAGCTAGCAATAGTGATCACATATTTTTCATATAAAAATCAATGAGCAGTGATCATCCTTAATTTGTCCACTTTATGTGATTATGGCTCGAGACACACACATACACACATATTATTTGATGAGATATTGATAAAATAGAAATTTAATTGTTTAATTAAAGCATATATGATTTTATTTATGTTCACATTTTTTAATTAAAAAATACAAATTTTATCTCATCAATTTATTAATTTCATTTTCTAAATAATCTATATTTTTATTTCACTAAAGAAAAAGGATTATATATACATACATGATACATGTTATACATCTCTCTTCCTATGAGTTTCTTTTCTTCATCATTCTATACATACATTATTCTTCCACACCATGGATCGGATCTTCAAAACCTTGTCTCTTTTTTTTCCACCTTCCTCTTTCTCCTTATGCTATTGAAATTAGTCATTAAGAAATTTATTAGTTCCTCAAAGGATATTACCAATTTGCCCCCAGGACCAAAAAAACTACCCATCATAGGAAACATGCTCAACCTTGTTGGGTCAATGCCCCATGAAACCCTAAGAAACTTAGCATCAAAATATGGACCCTTAATGCCCCTTAAACTAGGAGAAATCTCCAACATCATAGTTTCTTCACCTGAAATGGCACAAGAGATTATGAAAACTCAAGATCTCAACTTTGTTGATAGGCCAAACCTTCTATTTCCAAGAATCATGAATTACAATTGCACAGGCATTGCATTTGGAAACTATGGAGACTATTGGAGGCATGTACGGAAGATATGCACCATGGAGTTATTAACAGCAAAGCGTGTTCAATCTTTTAGGCATATAAGAGAAGAAGAGGTTTCAAAATTGGTCAAAGCAATATCTCAAAGTGAAGGCTCCATTTTTAATCTCACTCAGAAAATTTTTTCAATGACCTATGGAATAGCGGCTAGAGCAGCATTTGGTAAATTAAAAAAAAATGATGCACAATACAACATGTTTTAATATATAATGAGAGAAAATTAGTATATAAACGTTCTTTCTTAAAATATTCTACATCCTATTAATTTATAAAAAAGTATTTTGATAACTCTAATAATTAAATTAATTATCACTTGTTTACCATGTTGATTATTTTTAAATTTATTATTATTTAATTTATAAAAATATATTAATAAATACGTTAATACTTATTAATACATACACTAAGTATGCATAAAGTTAGTAATATCATACCTAACATAATTATTAAGAAAATTTCTTATAATTTTACATATATTTTTGTATTTGTATATATTGTACAATCATTTTTTTTTTACTTATGTATTGTATTGTACTCTCATATTTGATATTTAATAATTGTATATGCTTTTTATTTGACAATATATATAGGTAAAAAATATAGCTACCAGGAAGCATTTATATCATCTATTGAGGAAGCATTGCATCTATCAGGAGAAAATTTTATTGGTGATCTGTATCCTTCAATGAGAGTAGTACTTGAAATGATGAGTAGAACGAAGGCCAAGCTTAAAGAACTGCACAAAAAGACTGATAAGATATTGCAAGACATCATAGATGATCATAGAAATAGAAGTGGCAGATGTGAAGAAGAAGGTGAAGATCTAGTTGATGTTCTTCTCAAGTTTCAACAAAAAGACTCTGCATACCCCTTGACTGATGACAACATCAAAGCAGTCATCCAGGTTAGTCTAACCTTTTTTCTTAAAATAAAAAAAATTTAGACACTGATTAAAGCTACTCATAAAAAAAAAGTTTTTTATTTAAAAAAATATGCTTTATCCGATAAAACTATCTGGTGCATGTTATTAATGAGTTATTATCATTTGGTAATTTTGAGTGATATTTTAAATAATTCTATTAAACAAAATTTATTTTTTATAAATTTTTTTCATAAATAATTTTATTGACGTTTGAATCTTTAATTAATAATTTTAATATATTTTTTTTAATATCTAATTGAATTGACTCAGGTTGCATATACTTCATTATTGTAAGTGAGTCACTCAACAAAAATAATTATATACATTAAATTTTGAACTTGATATATACCTTTTTAATTATATGAAATTGCAGGTGTTAGTCTAATTGTACATGGTTATGTATAGAGAAATAGGTGAATATAATTTTATTTATTAGTGTACATATAATTATTTGAAATATAATTATTTATAAATTTTTCTGCCAATTTAAATTTTAAAATAATTAATTTTACAAAAAAACAAACCTGATTATTGTCCCATTCCGTTGGGTATCAGCTAGTTTCTTGAGAATGACATTCACCCACAGACACAAAATATCAGAGATTTTTATGTAGACATTTCTCACAATTGAGTTATATTCACTCAACCGTTGATAGATAGATCTCTAAGACTTAACATATTCAAGTCTCACATTTATGATGGATATAGACTCTTCAGTATTTATAAGTATGAGATAATTCTCACTCTATAAGCTAGTTTTTGAGATTGAGTTAAGCCCATTTAATCTCAATTCTAATATGGTATCAGTGCCTTTATTTGATCCCATGTTGTTGGGCCATCCACCAATTTATATTTACGCTCTAGACGATCATCCCTAGACATGACGGGGTGTATTACAAGTCCCACATCTATAATAGATATGGACTCTTGAGTGTTTATAAGTGTGAGACAATCTTCACCCTATGAGCTAGCTTTTGGGGTTGAACTAGGCTTACCTAATCTCAATTCTAATACAACAGTGCCTTATTAATCCTTTCCCTCTTGCGTTATATATATATATATATATATATATATATATATATTAATGAGTTTAATTTTAATATACTAATAATGTAATACATAGTCGTCCAATTACATTCATATAGATAACTAATTGTTACGAGGTCAATAAAAAAAAATATTTTTTTTATTAAAATGATATCAAACATATGTAAAACATATTCAACTGATATCGAAATTAAGTTCTATATTAATTAGTGTTGTTTTAAGATTTGTTCGGAAAAACTTTATAACTAATCCATTCAATTTGCAGGACATGTTTAGTGGTGGTGGAGAAACATCCTCATCGGTTGTGGATTGGGCAATGGCTGAAATGATAAAGAAACCAAACAAGCTGAAATTAGAAGGGTTTATGCTAACAAAGGGTATGTGGATGAATCAGAATTACACCAATTGATATACCTCAAGTGTATTATCAAAGAAACTCTAAGATGACATCCAGCTGCGCCATTGTTAATTCCAAGAGAGAACAAAGAACCATGCCAAATCAAAGGGTACAAAATTCCAGCCAATTCTAGGATTATTATCAATGTTTGGGCAATTGGAAGAGATCCAAAGTATTGGGATGATGCCATGAATTTTAAGCCTGAGAGGTTTCTTGATAATTATTCAATTGATCAAAGGGGAACAAATTTTGAGTTTATTCCATTTGGTGGTGGAAGAAGAATGTGTCCCGAGATTGCATTTGCTACACCAAACATGCCACTTACTAAATTGCTTTACCATTTTGATTGGAAGCTTCCTAATGAAATCAAGAATGAGGAACTTGATATGACTGAGTTGTTTGGGATCACTATTAGAAGAAAAAATGATCTCTGCTTGATTCCCATTATTCATCGACTTTAAAGTTATTTGTTACATATGTAAATTGCTATATAGCGACATCACATGTTATGAATTACGTATATACACGCACGTGAATGGCTAGTATCTATCCATCCACCTGTTATGTTTTGTTGGAATTTTTGAAACCAGAAAATGTGGCAGATATTTAATAATATTAAATATTTTAATCTTTTACTTATTAATTTTAATTATATTAAAAATATTAAAACACTTAATATATACCATGAAATACCTAATTAATACGTAGGCTTTCTAACATTATTTATGCGTGGAGTGTAGTTGATGCGTACGTATTTAACTTGTTTCTTTTATTAGTCATGTTGCTTATAAGTATCTGAATTATTCTCTAACATGAACGTGATTTTAATTTGGACATATGTGTAATGCTAGTTTTATTTTGTTATTAATTATTTTGTCCATATCTGAAACTAAGAGAGGCAAATGTAGTATGTACAAGTAGTTAGAGGAATTTTTTCAAATTATTACGATAACATTATGTAATCAATTTTATTTGAATTATTTTATTTATTTTAAATTTAAACTTTAAATTATAAATCCTTATTTAAATATAAATTTTTTTGGTGAACATTTAAATATAAAATTAATTAATATTAAAAATAATAATTATTAGAAATTAGTTTGCTATGTTTTGTTATATCTAGCGGAAGATACGTGTCAGGGTCTACTCACTATCATGCACGCAACGACGACCGACTCAATTTTTTTTTTTTTTTTTGTCGTAAGCCTCAATGATTTATTTTATGTATATATTAAAATCAATAGTAGATTTAATTTAATTTGAAATAAAACAAAAAAAATAAGTGGTGATATAACAAAAGAAGTGATTTGTATAGCATTCTTTCAGAATATCTATATTTGTTAAAAGTTATTTGAAAACTCAAAATTTTATATGGACCTCAGATTATTGTTGATTAATTTTTTTTATAACATTCAAGCACGACTTCTAGGTGAGAAAATCAGGTAGCAATAATTATCATGTTTTTCATATTAAAATCAATGAGCAGATCACCCTTAAATTGTTCACTTTCTGTGATAGATGATTTAGGCTCGACACACTCTTAAAATTGAGATGACGTGGGATTCAATTTCAAAAATTAGCTCATGGAGTGAAAATAATGTTACACTTATATTCACTCAAGAGTTCATATTCTTTGTAGATGTGAAACTTGTAATACACATAGTCTCACACACATTTTTTCGTGAGCTATTGATAAAATAGATATTTAATTAAAAGCATATATGCTTTTATTTATGTTCACATCTTTTTCTTTTATTAAAAAATACAAAATTTATCTCAATTTATTATTTTTATTTTCTAAATAAATCCATATTTTTTATTTGAATAAAGAAAAAGGATTATATATATACATAATGTTATTCATACGTATAGTTGAATTATATACATCTCTTCCTATTAGTTCCTTCTTCATCAGTCTATACATACATACATTATTCTTCCGCACCATGGATCTTCAAAACCTTGTCTCTTTTTTTTCCACCTTCCTATTTCTCCTTATGCTATTGAAATTAGCCATTAAGAAATTTATTAGTTCTTCCAACAAGGATATTACCAATTTGCCCCCAGGACCAAAAAAACTACCCATCATAGGAAACATGCACAACCTTGTTGGGTCAATGCCCCATGAAGCCCTAAGAAACTTAGCATCAAAATATGGACCCTTAATGCACCTTAAACTAGGAGAAATCTCCAACATCATAGTTTCTTCACCTGAAATGGCACAAGAGATTATGAGAACTCAAGATCTCAACTTTTGTGATAGGCCAAGCCTTCTCTTTCCAAGAATCATAGCTTACAACGGCACAGGCATTGCCTTTGGAAGATATGGAGATTATTGGAGGTATGTAAGGAAGATATGCACCATGGAGTTATTAACAACAAAACGTGTTCAATCTTTTAGGCATGTAAGGGAAGAAGAGGTTTCAGAGTTGGTCAAAGCAATATCTCAAAGTGAAGGCTCCATTTTTAATCTCACTCAGAAGATTTTCTCAATGACCTATGGAATAGCAGCTAGAGCAGCATTTGGTAAATTAAAATAATAAAAGGAAATAGGAAAATTTTTAGGCATATCGATAAAATACCGGTTTATCGGGATAACTGTAACCGTTGATTTTGATTAAAAAAATTTAAAATATAAATATAAATCAAAATCAATGAATACATATTACAGGTATACTGATAAACCGGCATACCTAAAAACTTTGCAAAAATAAAAAATAATGCTTTAATTATTTTTTATTTTAGTGTAGGAAGGTGTTTCGGTATATCTCGAAAAGTGAGGTATACCGTATTTTTTTACTTTTTAATCGTTGATCTTTATCATATATTGATTTTATAATTAAAATCAATCAAGATCAACGGTTAAAAAGTGATGAAATACGATATACCTCACTTTTTAAGGTATACCGAAAAACTTTCTTTTAGTATAACATGTTTATTATCTTAGATAATTTTAAATAAATTATTATTATTTAATTTATATAAAAAAATATTTAATAATCATCGATTTTAATTTATTTTATTTTTATATTTTTATTGCCGTATTATTGTATTATACTCTATTTTTGTTTTTGTATTTTAGCTATTATATTTGATATTTAATAATTATATTTTTTTTATTTGATAAAATATATATAGGTAAAAAATATAGCTATCAAGAAGCTTTTATATCATCTATTGAGGAAGCATTGCATCTAGCTGGAGAAAATTATATTGGTGATCTGTATCCTTCAATTAGAGTAGTACTTGAAATGATGAGTAGAACGAAGGCTAAGCTTGAAGAACTGCACAGAAAGACTGATAAGATATTGCAAGAGATAATAGATGATCATAGAAATAGAAGAACAAGTGGCAAATGTGATGAAGAAGAAGGTGAAGATCTGGTTGATGTTCTTCTCAAGTTTCAAGAAAAAGACTCTGAATACTCCTTGACTGATGACAACATCAAAGCAGTCATCCAGGTTAGTCTATCTTTTTTCAAAAGATTCGGGTTAAGTAACGCTAGATATATATATTTTTATGCATTTATTTTAAAAAATAATTTTTATTTTTTTTTGTTATAACTTAAATTTTTTTTACTATGTATAGACTTCATTATGTATTTTTGTGTTTGACACTGGAATTTAAAAATTAAAAAAATATAAATATATATATACTTAAATTTATTGTACTTTATTACATAGGGTGAGTCTCCTGACAAAAAAATTTGTATACATTAGAATTTGAATTTGGTATATACCTTCTTAATTGTATGAAATCTTTGGTATTAGTCTAATTATACATGGGTTATGTAGAGAGAAACTATCACTACATAAAAATCGCCTCTTATCTTCTTAGTTATATATATGAAATAGTTGGTGTTAGTCTAATTATAACTATGATTAATTAAATTTGCTAGTTTACATTTTTGGATGATTCATTTTATAATACAATAATAAAATTCTTATAATTTATAAATTTGGAATCTGATTTTTATTACTTACAAATATAATAATTTTAGCATAAAAGATGAAAACATATTTATGTGAAATTTACACAACCAAAAAGGAATTTTAGATAAAAATTATTAAAGATATAAATATTTATAAATTTTTCTGTCAACAATTTAAATTTTAAAATAAATAATTTTCACAAGAAAATAAACATAATTATTAATTATCCCATTCCGATGGGGTATAACATAAAAGATCATCTATGGTCTTGAAAAGGACATATTGTCACACACAAAAAATATCAGAGATTTTTATAGACATTTCACTCAATTATATTGAATTACATTCACACAACTATTTATAGATAGATAGATCTCTCAAAGGTCCCTTTCCCTCTTGTCACTAACGTACGCTGTGCATATGCCACTAATTAAAAGCATTATTGATTAAGGTCACGGGTATATTAGTTAGCTTTATGTTATTTGTTAGTTAGTTATCTTTCTTGTTCTGTTAAGTTGTTTTATATATAACCTCTATGGCTCTCTTCTTTTAGAATAAACTTTATTCATCAATCTTCTGTAACATTCCTTGTGTAAGGTAGTATTTGTTTTTGTGTATTGAGATTAAGGAATTGAAATTTAGTATTGTGTTCGATATGAATAAGAAGTGAAATTAAAATTTTAATTCTCAATATTTTCATATTTTCAGTATCTCTAGATAATGAGAACGGAGAATTATAGACTGAACATAAATTTTGATAACTTTTTTTTATTTAAATACTATCGATTAATATTAAAGTTTGTAATATTAATTTTTGTATTTCTTTCTTCGACTTAATTTAATCTTTATCTATTAGTCTCTGTCTCATAATAAATTTTAAACCAAATTAATTGAGTCTCAATCTTTCACTTTCAATCTCAATCTTTTTAACAACACACCCTAATTTATATCTTCTTGTCATATTAGTAATATATATATATATTTCTCTTAATAAAGACCTTATGAATATATTAATTATTAGTTTCCTTTTAAGATTTGTTAGAAAAGCCTTTATAATTTGTTTTGGTTTTTTAAGCGAAACACAAACTCGAGACATCTTACAACGAAAAAAAGGAGTAATGTCATATAAATGAACCTTTATAATTATTCCCATTATATTTGCAGGACATGTTTATTGGTGGTGGAGAAACATCCTCCTCGGTTGTGGATTGGGCAATGGCTGAAATGATAAAGAAACCAAAAGTGATGGAAAGAGCACAAGCTGAAGTTAGAAGGGTTTATGGTAACAAAGGGTTTGTGGATGAATCAGAATTACACCAATTGATATACCTCAAGTGTATCATCAAAGAAACCCTAAGGTTACATCCATCTGTGCCATTGTTAGTTCCAAGAGAGAACAAAGAACCATGCCAAATCAAAGGGTACAAAATTCCAGCCAATTCTAGAATTATTATCAATGCTTGGGCAATTGGAAGAGATCCAAAGTATTGGGATGATGCCAAGAATTTTAACCCTGAGAGGTTTCTTGATAATTATTCAATTGATCAAAGAGGCACAAACTTTGAGTTTATTCCATTTGGTGGTGGAAGAAGAATGTGTCCCGGGATTGCATTTGCCACACCAAATATGGAGTTGCCACTTGCTCAATTTCTTTACCATTTTGATTGGAAGCTTCCTAATGGAATCAAGAATGAGGAACTTGATATGACTGAGTTGTTTGGGATCACTATTAGAAGAAGAAATGATCTCTGCTTGATTCCCATTATTCATCATCAACCTTAACAATTAAAAAAAAAAATTATCCCTAGCTAGAATGAGAAAATTAAAAGAGTGAACTTATTATGCCTTTTTTACTTGTTGATCTTATTAAAAGAGTGATTCTATTATGCTCTAGTCATCATCTCTTACCATTATTTGTCTACTAGCTACTGGCCCCATTGTTTATACATTACTAATAATTTAAAATATTATATATGGTCCGGGATGTGGTGACCAAGGTTTTTGATGGCTATGTAAACTATAATATATCAACCAATGTGTGTGCGACATGTGGCGTAGTGATGACGGTTTCATTCGTATCTGCATGTTCATTATAATAAATCCGTCAAATAGCGGCCATTGTTTTACGATGATTCGCAAAATACCATTTAGTTTTTAGATTTAGCGGCGGTTTCTGTTCAATCGTTATTAAATAGGTAATTCTTTTAGCAATTTTGAAAATTTAACGGCAATTAATATTGCGATTGCCGCTAAACATTAATTTTGTGGCAATTTGGCGGTAATTTATGTCCAACCGCAGTTAAATATGTGAATTTTTCAATTACTTTATGAATTTAGCGGCGGTTAGTATTGCAACTATCGCGAAACTAAAATTATAGAAATTTAGCGACGGTTTCTTCAAACCGCCACGAAATAGGTATTTCTAAAAAAACAAACCAAGCTTACCTATATATAAATATATGCTAATAACTTATTGTTTTTTAAAGAAATATATTTTTTAACACTTTTAAAATAATTTTTTTTGAATTTTGTGCAATTTTGCAAAGTAAAATTTATTGCAAAGATATGTTTTTTTAAAATATATTAAAAAAATATAAATAATAATATAAAATTATAATAAAAGAAAATTTAAATGTTAAAAATAATATTTCATATTACTCAAATATAATTAATTAAAAAGTGATTACATCAATTTTTAGAGTTAACAAAATATTTTTTATAAATAATAGATAAAATATAAATCACAATTTAATTAGATCTCTTATTGAAAAATATTAATAATTAAAATTTGCATGATTCAAAATAACACAATTTGCATATTATGGAGACTCTATATATATAATTAGTTGCATTATATGTATTGAATTGTTCAGTTGGTTTGATGAAAGATCAGACATGTGCAAAAAATTTGGATCCCTTTATCCTGAATTCCCATGTCACTTTCATATTTATTTACCAAGTGAAAAGAGGAAGCCCTAGTATAATGTTCTAACTACCTTTAGTATATATGCGAATAATGAGAATAATTATTCAACTTTTACATTTACAATTTATAACATAAAACAATGTCATTTTTATTCAAATAACTCTTATAAATCAATATAACATCATTTTTAATGTACTGATATGTCGCTTAACATTTTATGTGAACAATCTTTAATAAAACTTGTTAATAAAGTGACAGAATAATGAATATGATTATTTTTTAAGTTTTTTAGAGACTAATTTGACTGATAATTTCGGGACTATTTTATTTATTTATTAACCCTTACTTCTTTTATACTAGCATTTGATAATATTTTATTTTCAAATTTGTTTCTTCTTATCCTCAGACTCAAATGTCAAATGCTGAATCATCTAATAGTGTTACTTTTCAAAACGTTTGATTTTGTTAGTGTTCATATGCCCCCACTAATTAGTTGTTTTCATAAATGACAATTAATAATCAATTTATTAAGTAACGGATCATATTTATTATATGAAAAATGTTTGGTAGGCTTTTATTTACATTAGTTGAGTACTATTAAAATAAGAGTAATAGTGAATAGTGATAATTCAAAGATTTTTCATTCAATTTAATATTTATAATTTTATGTAATTGTCCATTTATAATATTTAATATTATATATTTAGTAGTAATAATTAATAAATATAAATAAAATTCAAAATAAATAAATTATAATTATCTATGACTATTAAATATTTTTAAGAAACAAATATACAATATTAAATATTATAAATATAAAAAAATTTAATAGTCACATAGCAATAATTTATATTTATATTTTTTTATTTTTATCTATTAATTACTATCGAAATAAATATATAATATTAAATATTATAAATATATAACTACATATATATAATATATATTAAATTAAAAAAAATACTAAAACTATCCTTAAAAGATTTGGACGCTAACAAAACTATCCATGAAAGAAAGAAAGAAACAAGTTTTCTATCCATGAAAGATGAACTTTCTATAACAAGTTACCAAAAACGCCACCCAAAATCAATGTCTCGTTAGTGACGTTTGAATAGTTTTATCATACAAAATTTATCTTTCATCAAGGAAAATCCATTTTTCCTTCAAAGAATGCGCCCTTTTTGATGAATAAATGGAAATACTATCTCATTTATTTCTAGCAATATTATTTTGATATTTGGTCTCAAACCCGAATGATCCAAATAAACGAATTATTTGAGAATTCATTTTATTTTTTTTTTTTGGGGGCTATTTTTCAAATGTACGACTAAACTTTTTCAGTGGTACGGAATCAAATGCTAGAAGATTCATTTCTAATAGAAATTGTTATAAAAAAATTTGATACAATAATCCCAATTATTCCCTTAATGACTAAAAAATTCATTTATTTCTTTTATGATTTTCTAAATTATATATATTAAGTTTAAAAAAATTTAAATTATGCCTATTTATCATTTCTGATATGCATGTATATATAAATTAATATCTCATTCATATATAAAATTATAGATATTAAATTAAATAAAAAACGTATATATAATGGTAGGCAAAGCCCTTGCATTTCCAGGCTTTGCTATATCTTCATCGGTCCATTTCTTTCTCTTTTAATTATATCATGGATCTTCAAAACCTTTGGTTTATTCTCCCCACCTTCCTCTTTTTCTTTGTGCTAATCAACTTAGTTATTAACAAATCCACTTCTTCTAAAAAGACTAAATTACCCCCAGGGCCATGGAAACTACCACTCATAGGAAATATCCACCAACTTGTTGGCTCTTCAAACCTCCATGAAACCCTAAGAACCTTAGCATCAAAATATGGACCCTTAATGCATCTTAAACTAGGAGAAGTCTCCAACATCATAGTTTCTTCACCGGAAATGGCACTAGAGATTTTCAAAACAAATGATCTCAAATTTAGTGATAGGCCTCATGAAAGTCTTATTTCTAGAATTATTGCTTATGATGGCAGAACCATTTCCTTCTCTGCCTATGGAGACTATTGGAGGCAACTAAGAAAGATATGCACCCTGGAGTTATTAACAACAAAACGTGTTCAATCTTTTAGGGCCATAGGAGAAGAAGAGGTTTAAGAAATGGTTAAATCAATATCTGAAAGTGAAGACTCCATTGTTAATCTCAGCAATAAAATTTTCTCATTGACATATGGGATAGCAGCTAGAACAGCATTTGGTAACATTACAATTACTATGGTTAAAGTGGTTATGTAATTGTCGTTAATTTTTCTTTTCCATTTTAGTTACACTTTTTCCTATTATTATTTTTTAAATAAAAAATGTAGTTATATTAAAAGAATTACTTTGATTTTAGCAATGTTTTTAAAATACTGTAATCACTAAAATATATAGCAACTATAGATGCCTATTATTATTATTATTATTATTATTATTATTATTAAAATATATTTACACAAAGATTAACTATTAAATTAGTCAAAAAATATATATGTAAAATTATGTGCAGCCGGATTAAGTTATTTTTAATATAAATCTATTTTAATGTGTTGATTTTTTTTTAATATACATACAATTTTTGTATAACCTCATCCTCATGTTAACACTATTTTATTTTTTTAAAACAAACATAGGTAAGAGGTGTAGTTACCAACAAGCTTTTGTATCAGCTATTAAGGAATTAGTGATGCTAGCAGCAAGAAACAGTGCAGCTGATCTCTTTCCTTCTGTTAAGGTGTTTCAAGTGATGAGTAAAACCAAAACTAGGGTGGAAGAACTTCACAAGAAGACTGATAAAATATTACAAGACATCATAGATGATCACAAGAATGGAAAAAGTAGCCATCACTATGAAGAAGTAGTTGAAGATCTAGTTGATGTTCTTCTCAAGTTTCAGAAGGAGGACTCAGAATTTCCCTTGGATGATCACAGCATCAAAGCAGTTGTTCAGGTAAAAAAATATATATAAAACAAAAATAGAGGGAAAAAATTATATATCAAGATAAAAACATGTGTAAATTCGATACAAAATTCAAATACAATCTACATGTTTAAAAGTTTTCTGAAAAAATTAAAAAACTTATGTATATGCAGTTACTTTCATCCTTCCAAGTATATTTAATAGTTGAAAATGTTAAATTATATATATATATATATATATATATATATATATATATATATATATATATATATATATATATATATAT
>JASCZI010241830.1:62338-76454 GCA_036250425.1 Stylosanthes scabra | reverse complement strand
ATATATATATATATATATATATATATATGTCGTCTACACTCTACACCTTATGTTGACTTTTAATTAAAAAAAATAAATAATGACATTTATGTTATTATTTTTAAAATATCGAACCAATTTATTATTATTATTATTATTATTATTATTATTATTATTATTATTATTATTATTATTATGTGGTGTGTCGTCATATATGATTTAGTAACAAATAGAAGAGTAGACTTATATTTATAAGATTATTATGAAAATATTTATATATTTATCATTATTGTCGGATTGATTAAGGTGAAAACTCTTCACATTTTGAAATAGAAAAACATGTTCCGGACTTTAGGTAATTTTAAATACTAATACCTAACACTTGAAAGTTAAAAGAAATTGAGTTTTATGTTAATAAATAGACGGTTATGATTTACCGAATTATTTATAATAAAAATTTAAATTATTAGATAATTAAAAATATATCAATATTATATATTTAATATATTTTTTCTTTAAAAAAAATGTCGACAATAAATCGAATCATATGTAAACTCTATGATCATAGAAAAATTCTTTGATTATACTTTAAAAATTATACATAAAAATGTAAAATTAATAAATACCTGCAAGAACTTGATGATGTTGCTAGCACCAAAGACTCTATGAGCAATGGTAAACTTGCTAGGCTCAGTGGGAGGAAAATATGGCGCGAGAACACATTTCTCGGCACATCTCCTCCTCAAGATCTTGCATGCAGCGCAAGGACTCATCACAACAATCTTCGCCGCCGCAGGAGGAGGAAGAGGAAGAGGAAGAGACGCACAAGAAGAAGTAGGAGAGTTAGAGTTAGAAGAGTTGTTGTAAGTGTCACTTCCCTCCATAATTAATTAACAATAATTTGATATTTTTAATTTGATTATTGTATTCTATGTATGTTTTTGATGGAGAGAAAGGAATGAAGCTAATAAGAGCGTGTGAAGTGGGAAGAAGAGAAGTGGAGAAGGGGTCGTATTTAAAGAGGGAAAAATATTCATAAGAAGACAAGCATGCGTCATCACATTGGAAAAGTGACGTCAGCATTTGAAAACTCTTTTTTATTTTCTTTGGCTCTGTGTGTGAATGTGAAACACAAAAACAATGTCACTCCCTCAACTTTGAATGGAGAAAAATAAAAAAAAAAAATATAATAAAATGCTCTCAACTATTGAAGGTACACATTTTACTTCTGCATGCTTTCTCTTTTTCCAAATGAATATTAGAAAATAAAAAGAAAATGCATACATAAAATAATTATATCTTTAATATCCTCTCTTTAACTAGAGCTTATTCAATATTTGGATTTGTGCAAATAATATTTGTATATGTCTTTTTTTATTAGTCTCATGATAAATTCTTTATTTTGATATTAACAAAGATTAAGCTTTATTAGACATATTATTCATAAAAATTCTAATATTATCTATGGTATAATTTATAATACTATTTTTTAAAAAATTTCATCTTATAAAATTATAGAAAGATACACACGAATAATTATATTATATCTTCGATATATTTGTATACACTAAAATTCTAATATTATATATATATTATAACTTATAATACAATTTTTTAAGAAAGATTAATTAATAAAAAAATACACACAAATAATTATATCTTTAATATTACGTTATTTGCGCATAAAACTTAAATAATTAATTAATTTCTTAGGGTATAGAAGCAGTTTTGCATTTCCACGGAGAATCTTTGTGGTTTGCCTAACCCCTTTTATATATGCCTTGCAATTGCAAATTAAATTAAAGTTTCTTTCTAATTTAATTTCTATGTGGTTATTAAAAAATGAAAGAGATAACACGTGTCCTCAAAACATGAAATTGATGAAACCCCTCCGCAAAATTTCACAATGCAATTAACATCTTTTAATCCACCCCTTAAAAAATCAATCTTAGTGATTAGAGATCAGCGAAGAATTAATCCTTAGCCTATCGAATTGGAGATACCTTGAGAAATAAAAACAAATTTCACCTCTTAAAACTATATTACGTGTAAAACAAGTAAGATATGAAATAAATTAGACATTAAAATTTAGACATATATGACAAATTATTTAAAACTACTCTTAGCCATTTAATTTGTTTGTTTCTGAATTATTTTCCTCTTGCTTTTAAATTTTATCATAACGGACAACACAGTAGGGGCAGCCCTCAGAAGACAAAGTTCATAAAAATCTTTAATTTGGTTCCACGGTCTTAAATTTTTATTATTATTTTTTTTTAGCTTTCTAAATTAATTTTTTCAAAATTGACTACTGAATGAAACTTTTGTCAATAATTAATTACCTTCAGTCTTCCAAAAACTACCCAAGAATTAAACGAGTCTATCGTCTTCTCATTTTCATATAGAAAATTTTACCAAGTCAATAGATTATATTTTAGCAACCACACATTTAACATGTTATAAAAAAAATTTATTATATTATTACAAACAAATTTAATTATTTGTTTATTATAAGTTTGATTATTTAGTTAGAAAAATGTGTAAATAAATATGTATAAATATATATGCTCAAATGTATAGTGAATCCACTTAATGATTAATTTTTAGTATATATAGAATATTTTTTTTTGTATTCTAATACATCTTAAATTTATTTAATAGGATATTAAATTAATTTTATCTTTTATATATAAATAGATTCATCTTGCTATAAAATTCTATATAGTTATCTTTTTTTATTTTTTTTTATTATGGTCTTATATTATATTTATTTCTTCTATTCTTTTTCATCATGGAATGAATGGTATGAACTATATATGGACCACTAATTTGCCCTTTTATTTATATATGATCTTACTTTTGAAGCTATAAGAGGTAATACATTTTATTCATTTTTTCTTTAAAAAATAAAAAAGAGGGAAGGATCTAAAAAATTATTATAAGATTTATGATTTTAAAACAACATTCCATCATACATAAAAATATATATAATTGACGAAATATTCAACTGAAAGCGAATCCACGTATAGCATGTTACACTACTTTTTTGTTTTTCAAAAGTTTAAAAAATAATAATGTGGCACTCCATCCAGAAGCAAGCATAATAAAATAATAATGTTACTATATATTATTAATTATTATTATTATTATTATTGGCATTCTAATAGATATACTATATAATAATATATCCAAAGTTATTGCTTAGTAGGTTTGCTGCCACCACTGAGACAAGACTTCCACTTCCATAACTACCACCTGATTCACAAAGGCTTGATATGTTTGGATATATAGAAATTAACAAAATACAATAGAATGTATATATATGGAATATATTAGTATTAAGATTTATTAGTTTATTATTTCAAAATATATAATAGAATGGCGACTTTTTGGTTAATTTGTCAAATATAATAGAGATATTTGTTAGAAATATAGTTGTTCATATAACCCATGTTATCAACTTAGATTTCTAGAATAAGTTGAATTATGACATAATATTATAATAAATTGTTAATTATATGATAAATAAAAAAATTATATAAATTTCACGCAAGCTTTTTTTAATTTTAAAAATTCTTGAATGATAAAATTATTGTTAAGGTTCAAGTGTGAGAGTTAGTCACTCATTTTCTACGACAAAGAGAAGTAAGAAGTTTATAAAATGAGAAACTCATTAATTTGATACTTTAATATTCTCTCATTTGCCCTAAAGTCTCGTCGACAATTAAGTGCTCACCGCGGTGATTGAAAAAAAAGTCCTATATAAAATATAGATAATAAATTAATAAGGGTAATGTTATTTGAATAAGTGATTTTAGCTAACTAAGTTTAATCAAGTAATTTATTTATATTCTAAATAAAATATTATTTCGGTGTTAAATAGTATAAAAAAGTGCACATAAATAAAGTTTTATTTGACATTAAAATAGTCTTTTATTTAACATAGAAATAAATGACTTGATTGCACTTAATTGACCAAAATCATTCGTTAATGTAAAATTATTGCGATAATATCTATATAGTGATATGATTTTGTCCGTGCATGTTTATTAATTGCATATGTGTGTGGCAAAGAGTTATTAAGGCCACAAAGTGGGGTGCAAGTTTGGTGAAGAGTCGTTCAGCTCGTTGAACACACAATAATAATAAAGAAAAAAAGTGACTCATAACTCTTTTATGTATGTTTCAATTAAACCATTATATATGATGACCTTCTCACTTTCAAAATGTGGAAACTACTACTACACACTATTTATAAAAATTCCATTATTTATTAATATATGCATTATTTGATTTGAAAGTTCTTAAATAAATAAGTAGTATTATTTTGAACTTTGGGATAGATTCTAGCTTATCTTGAAGTGATTAAGTTTTTCCACGGCTTGGAAAATTTTCATTCGAGCTTTCAACTTTGTGGTGGAAGTAGTTAGACCTTTATTTCTAATTAGTATGTATATATGTCATTCTTTTTCTTTAATTATTAAACCTTGGAGTCTATAGCGCGTGGACCTTAAGACATGATCGAAGAATATATTAGCCAACTAAACTTTATGATTTATTTATTTTAACCAATTTTCCCACTTAAAAATAAATATGTTTAATTATTATTATTATTTTATTGTTGAAGTAGTGGGATAGAGTTGACACAGCTCAATTATTATTATACTAGTTCATATATATCAAGCTAAGGCTGCCAAGGTACAATGTTAATCTAGTAACATGTTTGGTTTTCTAAAAAAAAAATATTCTTAATCATGGTTTAGAAAGTTAATCTCTCTCTTTTTATTTATTTATTTTTTGGGGTTATTTAATTTGTGTGAACAATATAATGTGCTCAGTGCAGAATATTCACATTATGATCGATTATTTTTTCTGACATTTTTTTATTTAATCATTAATTCGAAACCAAAACTTTTTTCTTTTTTTTAAAAAAAAACTATATCATTAGAAGTTTAGAACTAATTATACATCTATAAATTAAAGTCAATATTTGAGCACTAGTAATATTTTCATGCTCCAAATAAAATGACAATTATATTATTAGCAGCCCAACTAGCTAGCTATGCAGCTGAGATAATTAATAATCTAATACATATCCTAATTAACTAATTATTAAATTCAAAATTTTATTAATGAAATGTTACATCTGAAATTAATCAGTCAAAATTTTCAAGTACTACCACTATATACTTAAATTAAAACTTTGTTGAATGGAGGGTGTCATATCACTTGTCCTGCCATGCAAGGAATGTCTAAAAATTAAATCATATGTTGAATGGTCGTGCATATAACTAACATCATCATATATATATGTAATAATCATATTCAGAGAATGCTACACTCTTAAGTCTTAATAATAAGTAACGTAATACTAGCTATATATTTATTTTCTCAACCAAATTTAATTAAATTATTAATTTTTATATCAAATAAAAAATTATTTCAATTTTAATTAATAAAAAAAATACACACAAATAATCTTTTATTTAACATTAAAATTATTTTCAATTTACCATAAAATAATTATTGTAATAAATACATCAGCATGCATGCATTTGGTAATACCTTTTGGCATTTAAGCCATCCTTATCTCTTTCTTTCTTTATTTTTTTGCTCTTCTAATTATAATGAAAAGTTGATATATCTAGCTAGCTAGCTAGCCCCCAGTAGCACACTTAATAAATGCATAGTCCAAAGAGAACTTTAATAAATATTGGTTGGTCATGGTCTTTGAACTTTGATCAAATAATGTAAATGAAAGAAAATTTAATTAAGCCGTGAGTTAAAGGGCACTCATCACTCATGAGCCAGCTAGTGTTGTGTGAATTGAGGACCCTTATCACTTATCAGACTTCTTCTTAATTAGACTTAATTAGACCATCCTCATATATATTAAGAAGAAAAAAAATAGTTCAAACATGTTAGAAAGAATAATTATAAGTGGTATTAAAAAATATATAGCATTCAAGAAAAAGAGTAACTTATAGTATTAAAATGTCAATATTGAACAACGAGGTATATTATTTATGAAAAGTGACACGAAATCAAGGTTAGGTATTTATTAGAGAGTCAATAATTAAGTTATTATTTAAAATTTATGATTTATCATCTGTAACTCATATATGAAAAATTAAGTTATCATCCAAAATTTATATGAGTTATCATTCGTGACTATGCATTAACTTTCTATTGATCATAATATATTGACTCTCTAACTTTTTTTTATTATTTATTGAACTTTTTATCTTAAATTGATAAAAACTTATGGTAAAAAAATAAAAATTCAAACAGGCATTCATCATGTTTAATTTTTTTTCAAATAATGTTATTTGCTACATGTTTCTTTTTAATCCAAGGCCCAAATTCACTTAAACATGTCTTAAGCTCGAAAATTAGTATATGGAATTGGAAAAAAATTCTCTAAAATTGTTGATTATTTTTTTTTAAAAAAAGTAATGTTTTAGTCGTTCTTAAATCGCAAAATAAATAAATAAATAAATACTTATATCCAAAAAGTATTAATGGTGCTGACTGCTGAGTTGTGAATCATCGACCAGTATTAATTCCAGCAACAGTTCTATTGGCTATGGAGTAGTGAATACGATATGCTTTCGTAATAAGGTTAGTGGTTTTATAACAAGTGACAATTGATGACAAGGTTTGAATAAGAAGTGCTAATTATTATTAATTAATAAAGAAAGAAAAGGTATATGTCTGCATCAATTATTTGCTTAATTTGTTCCATTTTAGAAAGTTGAGTTATATATACATATAAATTAATTAAATTAAATTTGTCCGCAAGAAAATGTGAAAAGTTATCTATGCTGTTTTTCATAAAAATTATAATTTGCTTACAAATTGATGTTGTTGTGATCAAGAAGAATTAGATTAGGTCTTAATAAAACGCGGTTAAGGGTTGAAATTCTTTGAAATTCCTATCATTAACGCACATAGACCGCTGTAAATTATTCTTTAGTTTTGGTGGAAGTCACTATATTATATATATTTAGAGCCATTCAACTGTTATATATTGTTGAAAATGCACCAAATAATACTGTATATTTATGGGTGTACACCAAAATGAATTAAACTACACATGTATTTTATATTTTAATATGTATTATATATTAATGGTGGATTTTAGTGGCTGATTTTGATATACAAATATTATTTACGTATATATGCATATCTTGTTTTATACATTTTTTACGTATTTTTCATAATTTAACATACATTTTTACACTGATGGTCAAATTTTGTATGTACGTGACATGATTGATTTTGTTTAACAGAAAAATTATGAATTGATCAATTGTGCAATATTTGCCCATATTATCACGTTGGTGAACATTGAGTCAAGTAGTGTTTGCCACGTGATGGGTCCTTATAAGTTATCTAATTACAATCATTGGCGGAGCTTTCAAGGGATAATGGTACCATGACCCTCAAAAAATTTATAGAAAAATTAACGGTATAAGTTTATAATAAAGCAAATAGCTCAATTGGTAAAATGTTTTAAGAAAAATATGCAAAAAAATATGTTTAATATTCATTTTTTTCACTTTTTAATTTGAATTAATAATAATAAATATGGGCTTTGATTCATATTAGGCGTCACATTCATAATAATAAATATGGACTTTTGATAAGATGCAACGCCAGGTGTTTTTAAAATTGAAAAACTTAAAACTAAAAAATAAATTCCATTATATCTTATTATAACTTTTATTTTTTATTAATATTTTACCATATCTATGTAATTATCTAGCCATATCTTATTATATTTTGTTTTATAATAAAAAAACCCAACTTTATTATATTCTAATTCCTAAACCAAAAAAAAAAAAATAAACTTGCTATATAATAATATATCACATTCATTAAAAAAAAATTTATGCACTTCATAAATCAAACATCATTATATGCAAACCTAGGTTATAACAACGAATTAGGTATTTTTATTATTTAATTTAGCATAAATTTTCATTTTATTAGTTTTTTAATTAATTTTTATATTACACAAAAATAATTAATAAGTATTAGTGTTATTGTATTTATGTAGATTTCTCAAATTTCGATCTTTCAAGTAAAATTTTAAGCATATATATTATTTGGTATATTTTTAGAAAATTTTGTAAATATTTTATTTATTTAATTTAATACTATTTTTTTTCTTATTTAAATTCATTTTTCTTAATTCCTTTAACTTTGTTTTAACATTAATAACACTATAATTAAAAAAAAAAAATTGTCCCCCAAAGATTTACTTCAAGCTCCGCCACTAATTACAACAAACCATTGAACACTTCTTCATAATCACAATACATCAAGAAAGGATTAAAAATTTTAATGCATAAAAATTGTGAATTTTTGGAGAAATTTTCATCCAAACGGCATGCTTGAGATCTATTTTTAATCTTAACCGAAAGAATTCCACGTAAATATTTAAAAAAAAATCCTGAGGTCAACCCTTGGTGACTCAAATGGGTTAGAATTCCACGTAAATATTTGTTTTGGTAATTAAACTCCAAGTAAATATTAAGTGCAATTTTTTTCTTTTTTTTTTGGGGGAGGGGGTTTCATATACAAGAAGTCAAGAAGTGAAGAACCATCTCTTTTTTATTATTTTTTGTGTTGGGCCTCTAAGAAGATCTACAAATTGAAGAATAGTAAATACTACACTAGTTTAAGCCTAATATTAAAACATTGAAATAACGGTTTAAATGTTAAGGCCCAATACGATGGGCTTAGTTGACCGAAGAGAAAATAGGCTTAAATATTAAAAAGGCCAGGCCTAAATACCAAAAAGAAACCATTTTAATAAAGTTGTACAGAGTTGAAGCCCAATCCAATAAAAGTAAGGCCCAAATATCAACAAAGATATCACTTGTTAAATATTGAGCCCTAATTAAAACCCAATATAAAATACCCATGGGTTCATGAACAAAACACAACCATGATTTTCCAAGAAAATATGGTAAAAATAAATAAATAAAAGGTTTTGTCCGAAAAAATAAAAATAAATAAATAAAAGGTAAGAGAGTTCAAGAAATATTTCTCTTATTTTTTTTTTAGTTTAAAAATGGTACAGAAAATTGAAAATTCCATTAGTTTTTAGACATAATATTAATAATTAGAAGAGGCAAATAAATAGCAATAACCTATGTTCTCACTGCTGAAACATTTTCCACTTTAATTTAATACCTAAGTTGTAAGTAGCTTCATTGATATATCAAAAGCTAAGATTGTAAGTTTAGTATAACGATTGATACTAAATCTATTTAAACGTTATATCTATATAAAAAAATACTACCAATACAAAAATTGAGATTGAGGTAAATCATACATAAATTAAGTCAATAATGCTTGGTTTCAACATATTATTACAAAATGATAAGTTTTCTTCTTCAAAACAAAAGCACAAGTCAAGAGTAAACACTATAATATACACTATCCAACCTTCCATAAAAACCAAAACCAAATTCATTCATGTCACAACTATTACAAAAACAATAATCAAAACCTAAATATGAATTCCGGTAGGTCGCGCCTTTGTCATTCTGGCTTCGCCGTAGGACTCGTCGTTGTCCATCTTCCGGTTGTTCCTAAACGCAGCGTAAGCAATGATGTAAACAATAACAAGGATGATCATGACGACGACATTGATGACGGAGACCTTCCTCCAACTCTTCTTGAGACTTGCCAAGACACCTGCCTTGCAAGAGTCACAGGCATAACAGAGCATTTCTTGATCATTACTCCATCTTGTGCAATCAGGGTTGGTTCCCATGGCCCCTGATGATCCCATGCTCCAAACAGTTTCATTTTGGTAGATATAGCCACATTCTGTTGGAGGCTTGCAACAACCAGACTACACAACACACAAGAAATATTACATGTAATTATATTGCATATAAAAAATGTATGATTCTGATATTCACATACTCTTTTATTAGACACTAAATTGACACCCGTACAAAATACAGTCATTGATGTGTTAACTACCATTCACTTTTTATGATCCGCCTATAATAATCGTGTAAAGCTGATCTCTACTAAAAGACTATGTAGATAGCATTATTAAAAAAGTGTTACTACTACTTCACTATTGATTAAAACCATATATGTATTGGACCTAAAACGAAACAATGAAGTTTATGTGAAATTATATATAAGCATAAGAAATTAAAATTTCGCAATGACAAAGTATGGATAATCCATAAAAAATAATCAATAAGTAACCAATTTTATATTTTTTTAGAAACATAACATTTAAAATCTAAATAAATAAAATATTCAATTAAAGTTGTGGCTAAATTTTTATTGGTTATCTAACAAAGCTCTTTTATAATTTATCAACAAAAGTAAATTACATATGAGATTAGGCGATAAATTAATGTTAACTGAGTTAACAGGTGGAATTGTCTCTGAAAAATTACGTGTTCATCAACTTGGTTAACCTAAAATGATTATGTCACGTGTCATCTTTTAATTTATGGAATAATCAATCTGATTTATAGTTTTATACCACTTAATTAACCCAATCTTAATCTCTTCTTTTTTGACACTTGATATTATTGTATTTTATAAAATATGAGATTACCACTCTTATGGGAAAATCAATATAAATATTAAATTTGGTATCATATTACCTAACCTCATATAATCGTATAAAGTAGAACAATTTACCCTAATTACAATAGCATGTAAAGAGTACTTCTCAATGAACGAAATGAAATGATTTGCAATAAAGTTGTCATTATAACTAGAGTCTCATAGTTGCTACCAAACAATAATAATAATAATAACCGTCGTTTTTCATTGCCCAAGAAACATGTTGGGGTGTGCAATAAAAAATTGCTTTGTTTAGTGAAACAATGGCAGGATCATCATGCATTGGGCATAACAATGTATGCATGGGGAGCAATCACTGAATTGGTTTTCATCTACCAATTCAACTAAAACATGTTAACATAATTAGACGATGAAACTTTCTACTCATGGCAAAAAGATGACAAAATGTGACTTCACAAGAGAGAAGGTTGAGGGAGACCTAACAATTAAACTATAGAGTTTCTCTCGTATATATACGAGTTTTATTAGAAACATGTCAGGATTCATATATATTTATATTTTACGTTAATTTTTATGAGATATAAGAAATAAAATTTATATTATAAGAGAATCTTTCATCTCGACATTTTAATATCAACTTATATCCGTATCAAATAATTTTTCTAGTACTTTGTTGTGCCTTGTTAGAAGCTTGAATCATAAAACAATTGACCATTTCTAAAAGCTTGCTAGTAAAATATCTATGTGATTCAAGAAGATAAATAATGAAATAATATACATTAATAACATTATGAGTTTAATAAAAGGTGGGTTTTCATATTATTATTAGTGGCATTCATGAATTGAATTATAAGTGATGATAGTGATACGGAATCATGTATTGCTACTATATATATTCTACACTTAAATGTCCCTTTTATCACAATTTTTTTCAAATTTCTGATACAACAACAACAAATTTGAATCTAGCAACTAAAATATTTAAATCATAAAACTATTGACCATATGGAAAGCTTGCAGGCATAAAAATCATTGGCATACATGAATTGTTAGAGTGTAAATACTACTATTATTATTGCTTACCGTTTTATTATATTATATGTCACCACTCATGTACATCTTCACTAGCATATTCTATTCTATTTTCAAATTTTACTTTTTTGGCATGCTGTAATACAAGACAAATGGATTTAATATATAATAATAATCGGGCCATTATTGGATATAAAAAAAAAACTTGTTGCTTCTTTTTCACTTTATAAAGAATATTAGAATACTAATACTTTTAGTTAAAAAATCATTATTATTATTAGTTGAAATATAAAAAATATTAATCACCTAATATTTTTCTATTTCTATATCATATTATTTTCTTATCTCTCAATTTTTTTTATCTAGGCACATAAGAAAAAAGATTCTCCATTTTTTTTCATTCTCTACCTCTCCCAATGTTAAGATTTCTTTCATTTTCTCATCTCTACTTTTTTTTTTCCTTCCATTCAAACAAAGCTCTTAACATCTTGTTTTATTTCCTACACATTCTTTCATTAAGTTGCAAGTTCAAATGAATAAAGAGAAATAAAGTACATTACATTACCAAAAAGAAAAAGAAATAATTTTTATGGATAAAAGTATAATAAATTGTATTTTAGAGAACATTCTTACTTATGATTTGAGGTTAGAAAGGGACATACAGCTGTTAGGTTTTGTTTTTCATTTTGTCTTGCCAAATGTTAGGTTGTATATTTACATCATGTTGAATAGAATAGAACGAAAGAAAGGTATGAACGAGAATGAGTAATGGAGGCCAACCATATAACAAAGAAGAATTATTATCAATAATACACTAACTCTTTAAGCAAAGTTTGCAACCCAAAAAAGTTCTTGTTGCATGGCCAGATAGGCATGCCAAAACAAAATGAAATAATTTTAGTAAGAAGACAAATCCTTGTTAGAAGTCATTTTAGAATAAGATTTTTTTATTTTTTAAAAAATTTGGGTTTCATAAAGTTTCAATTTCTTAATTAAATTTAAAAAATTCAAATCTCAATTAAGTGGCCTAAATTAGGGTTACAAGTGAGTGAAATAACTCATGAATCCGCTCGAACTCAATTTGTGAACAATAAAATAAGCTAAATTGCTAAACTTGTGAGTCAAACTTCCTTAGTTAAGCTCGCATGTCCAACGAATCATACTTAAATTTAAATAAACTTAACTCATTAACTCTGTATATAATTTTTTATATAAATTATAATTTATTTATATAAAATTATAGAATATATACATATTATTTAAATCACCTTGTGAGCTCAAGTTTTATAAACCGAACTTAAATTTTATAAACCAACTCAATTGTTAATTGCCATGGCTTTTAGCCAATTTCAATTTTGGTCAGTCGAGCTTGAAATTAGTGGGCTTGAACTTAAACTCACTTAATTCGATCCACCTCAACCCTAGTCTAATTCTTTCTAATCCCCACTTGTTTAAAACACACAATTTCAAATAAATTTTGAAAAGTTTTTACATGCACAAATATTATTATATCATATGTTATAGTGTTAGAAAAAATTATTTGCATATGATATGAAACGGTTGCTTTATGAGTACCATTAATTATAAGTAACGTGGCCACCGCTTCACATATTAAAGCCACAATACATCACTGTCACAGTGTCGTATATCATAAACCTTTTTTATAATCTAACATAAGAAAAATCTTTCCATGATATCATACATTTTGGTTGCATTATCTTCTTCTTTTCTCTTTTGAGTTTTTGATGTTGACAAAAAAACACAAACATTTATTTCATAAACAAAAAGTTACAAAACCAATTCCTTATGTTTCGGGTCAAAGTCATAATCAATTTTTTTTCCCCTTAACCGAATTTTTTTTATTGTTTATTTTTATCACATAAAAAAGAAAACTCATACAAAATAAAAAAAAATAAATTCAATAGAAAAAATATTTAAAATCCTAACTCATAAATTTAATTATCTCCTAATTTTTACATAGAAAAAATTTATATTTTTAAATAATATTTATAAATTAGGATTTTTTATCGCAACTTAATTCAATACTAACGATTAAATTCTTAATTTTTTTTCCGGTGTTATAGGTTATAATCAATTGGACCACCGCCCACAAATTTCGGGGCTTGATGGGCTTTAGCCCATCATTTTCACATGCTACACTATTTCAGCAGGGAGATCCACTACACTAATTACAAGTCAGAACTACCCCTATCAACTTCATCTCACTTCACTCTATTATTTCTTCACGTAACATAATTTTTGTTAAAATGAACTAAACTAAACTAACAATGCAACTTTTCTTTTAATAACAACACCATTTGGATAATATATATATAATGTTTTTATGAAATAAAAAGTGAACATATCACAATCTGCGGATGTCAATAAATATTAGGTGCAAATATAATATTGAATAAGCTAAGCTATACCCCAAGAAGATGATATCGGTTTAAATATTATCAGACATAATTATTGAGACTTTGAGAGTGCCTCTTCGTTTTAAATATATCTTAAAAGCCAAATCTAATAA